>CAWUFW010008240.1:874492-913094 GCA_963921515.1 Calotriton arnoldi
TCACGACGCTGCTATCAGCAGCATCGTGATTGGCTAGAGGAGTCTGGAAGCCTGGGTGTTTTGTGTTCCTGCGTCAGTAAGAAGGGCGGAGGAGAGGCGGCTGCCGGTAAGGTAAGTTTTTTATTTTTTATTTTTCGGTTTTGCTCTTTTTTTTTTTTTTTTTTAAACCCTCTCCCTGCCTGCCCCACCACTGATGCTCAGTAGCAGCCGCTACTGGTAGGGTGACCAACCGTCCGTAAATTTCACGGACCGTCCGTAATTTGGACCTCACGTCCGTTGTCCGTGAGGATCCTTTTTACGGACACCTTTTGTCCGTAATTTTGGGCCTTGCAGGGAACAGAGCTGTTCCCCTGCGAGAGGCCTCAGCTCCCTGATGGGGCCGCCTCGCACTCATCCTCGGAGCACAAAAGCAGCCCCACCCCGCCCATTGTCATTCTGTATGCTGGGTATCACATACAGAATGACAATGGGCCAGTTTGAGCTGTTACAGCATGTGGTGGCCTCCTCCTGCCGCGGTCTAGGGCAGGGCATTCTGTTAGGGTTAGATGGAAGAAATGTACAAAACATATGTCCAAAAATGCCCATGCTGCTATGTGCCAGTTCATGAAAAGAAGCGGGCAAAAGAAGTTAAAAAGAAGAGGTTATAGTTCTTACACAGTCTAATCATTTCAGAGCTGAAGCATTTTAATATTATATACAACGAAGCCATAGTTGCTGCTTTTTTATTTATTTTATGCAACTAATATCCATTGACAAAGCCAATAGTCATGGCTTGTTGTAGGTCTAATGTTACTGGATGCAATGACAGAAACAGCAAAATACCAGTCCGGTGGCACATTATGCTCAGCACATATTTTTAGCTTAGGTGTTTTAAGCCATGCCCTTAATTACATCAGACACACCCCTTGGAGGGACCCCCAGTTTTTTTATCCCACTTAAATCCCTGGAAACAACACCATGTCACAGTCACCTCAAGTCCTGGCACTGTGCATCATGCATTATTCATGACTTATTCAGATTGCCTATGTGCAGGGGCATAGTGAACCCTCCCCCGCCCCACCACTTGCTTTAGGAACTACAGCGGGGTTGAAGTTCTTGATGGGCCTCTTCTGTCTGCAACTCAGTAGACAAAGGCTCAGCTCATAATTATTGTGAAAAGGTGGGTTGGTTAGTGAATAAGTGAAGAAATAAGTAAATGGTTGGATGGATGAATGAAAGGGTGAATGGATAAATAATGAGAGAAAGGATGGATGGATGCGTGAGTGGAAGGATGGATGAGGGTTGATGGATGTATGGGTAGAAGGGTAGATGGAGGGGTAGAAGGGTGGATGGATCAGTAAAAGGATGGATGAGTGAAAGGGTGGATGATGGGCAAGTGAATGGGAGGATGGATGAGAGAAATGATGGATGGATTGATGAATTGATAAGTGAAAGGGTGAATGAATGAATGGATTGAGTGAAAGGGTGGATGTAAGGATGGACAAGTGATTGAAAGGGAGGGTAGATGGACAAAAGGATGGATAGATGAGTGAAAGGGTGGATGAATGAAAGGATGGATGAGTGATTGGATGGATGAGTGATAGGGTCAATGGATGGATATGAGTGAATGAGTAAATGATGAGTGGGTGGATGGGTGAAGGGTAGATGGAAGGATGTGGCTAAGTGAAAGGGGAATGGAGAGAGAAAGGGGGGATGGATGTATGGATGAGTGAAAGCATGGATGAATGATTGGCAGAATGGAAGGGCAAATGGATGCCTGGATGAGTGAAAAGAAGAATGTAGATGGCTGAGTGAAAGAACGCATACATGGGTGAAAGAGAGGGTGGAGAGCTGGAAGAAAGGATGGATGGATGGATGAGTGAAAAGTTGAATAGGTGGACGGATGAGTGACTGGGTGGATGGATGGGTGAAAGGGTAAATGGTTAGATGGATGGGTGAATGGGTGGAAGAGTGGATGGATGAGTGAAAGGATGGCTTGGGTGAAAGAGTAAATGGATGGATGAATGGATGGATGGGTGGAAGAGTGGATGGATGAGTGAAAGGATGGATTGGGTGAAAGGGTGGATGGATGATGGACGGATGAGTGAAAGGGTGGATGGAGAGATGGATGAGTGAAATGATGGATGGAAGGATAGATGATGGATACGTTTGCAAATGGTTGAAAAGGTTTGGATATGGATGGGCACTCAGATGGAAGGACAAAATGAATGGTGAAAGACTGAATGATGGATGAAAGAATTAATAGATGACAGATTGTACATTTTAAATGGTGGATTTCAGGGATTTCAGGGGTTTGATGGAAGGATGAATGGCTGGATCCTTGGACAAGAGAGCTCTTCTGGGGAGGGTTGTGATGACTTACTTTGCTTTCTTGGTGCCATGAGAGCTTTAGTTCAAAGTGGGATGTATTTAAATTTTCTGGCTACTCCCTTGCCTATGTGTTACTATTCTGTATTTGCTGTGTACTTATGTGTGGGATCATATGCATATGACATTTTGAGTGACACCCAACTGCTACTTGAATGTTACACTAGTAATTGTAAATGTTTGCATGTTTTGTTTTAGGTGTAAGGTTTTAGGGAGAGCCTCATAGTGCCATGAGCTGCGCTTGAAATGTATAATGTGTTTGTAGCAATATGCAAGGCGTCAACGATAAACTATGTAATAGTGTATCAACAGTGCCTTCTTTAAGAAAGCTGCAGGGAAAAGCTCCGTTGTGACTTCCGTCAGCTAGTGCAACTCTCTGCGAAGCCCCCATAAGCAAAGTCAGACTCCATGTTTTAAGTTCCACTTGCTGAAACACCCATAATGTGTTCTCTATAGTGGGTTCATCACAGCAATCCTCCCTTTAGTTCAGCTATGCGTGCCGCTTTACATCTCACAATGGCACTCAGATTTGAGATGCTAGTAACAAAGTCTATCCGAGGGGCATGGCTAGCAGCCCAAGATGGAGGTCGCTTAGGTGACGAGCTCCGGGATCTTCATCCGACATTTTTTTTATATGCGCCGAGCAGCTCTGTGTCCCTGTGGGGCGGCGCATACTCACCGAATCCCCTGGTGACTGTAGCGGACCCATTTCGGAGCTCATGGAGTGCAGCTGTGGGTCGACCGGCGTCCTGGAGCGGACTTGAAGCAATCGGCCGGCGCTGCATGGCCCGGGCCTGAGAGTACCGCTCTGTCCTAGTGCTCTGAAGTGCGTTGCTGACCGGGCACGGCGGGAGACCCCGGCTGCCAGCCTGGTTGGAGCTGCGCGGACGCCGAGTGGGGGCATCGGGTGGGGAATTGTCGGACCCCTGGTGGAGATGAATGGGGCCTCCCCGCCCACCCCCCCGCCTGTACCTCCAATGCCTGTGGGGCTCTCCCTTGCCGTGAGACGCGGTGAGTGCGTCCAGCGGTGTAGTGGTGGAGCTTCCTTCTGGCCAGACCTGCAGTGTTTCGAGGAAGGGCGATTCCCTCCGGATCGGCCTTGTGGGGGTGTTGTCTGCCCCCCTCCCCGCACGAGTTCTACTATACCGGATGACCCGGGGGAAACAGCAGCACGGGCCCCCCCCCTCCCTTTTCTCTTCACCTCTCCTCCGGATTCCAGGTGCGGATACTCTGCAGCCTGGATTGGACCCAGTGGGGGCGAACTATCGCTGAGGGGGGGGTCAGGCCTAGCGACACCGGCCTTTCCTGGTGCTTTCAACTGACGTGGAGATCAGGCATAGAAGTGCGATCCCTCACGTGAGGCCCCCGGCTTGCGGCCTGCTGTGGGACCAGTGGACAGTGCCTGTAGTGAGTGCTGTTGGGGCGTTGGTTGGCGTACTGGGGGCAGTTGTGGCTCCTCTCCCACCCCCCCCTCTCTCTTCTACACTTGTTCCTCTTTTCACTGAGGTGCTCCGCTTACAGGGGCACAGTGAGTGATACCTGGATGTCGCAGTAAAGGGATCCATCGTTCCTGTGGGTAGGGTTCATTCCTGGTGGGCCTGTGGTGCCAGAGGGGGTCTGGGGTGTATCGGAGGCCCAACTCCTGACTGCTGGGACTGGCGGGGGCCGCCTTTGATTCGTAGTGGCCTTCCGGACCCCCCACCTCCCCACTCAGTTATCCAACCGTGGACCTAAGGCTACCTACCCACCCTTGGTGTCTATACTCGTGGGGGTGCACCTCTCTCGACCCCGGTGGGAGCGATCTGCAAGGGATACTCAACGCAGTTGTGTCTATTACTGGGCCCGCATTGTGGATCACCAGATCCCACAAGAAGCTATTACCCGCAGCATTCTCTGAGACACGTCCACACTGCTGACAGCGATGAGAAGGAATAAGACGAAGCGGTGGCGGACTCGGGCCGGGCTGGCTCCCCGCCTTCTGAGACCTCTTCAATACAGTCACATCGGACTGATGATGGAACTGCACCTCTTCCTCCCATTGATAAGCTGGATATGATACTCCAGGAAATCCGTGAATCGCGCTCTGCAATAGCGCAACAAATAGGCACTATATCTACCGAACTTAACTTGCTCAAAGATGACCATAAAAAGCTGGCGGATAAAGTAAAGGACTGTGACCACTCGCTTTTAACACTTCAACCACAAGTGTAAGAGCATGATGTGCACATTCATCTATTACAGCAACAGGTTGAAGCCTTACAGGCCCGGGCTGATGATGCTGAAGGTAGGGCCCGATGCAACAACCTTCGTATTGTTGGGCTTCCGGAGGGTGCAGAGGGGCAACACCCCACGACCTTCATTGAGGAATGGCTGAGGGTCAAGGTGGCCCCCACTGGCCTGTCGGCGCATTTCATGGTAGAGCGGGCCCACCGAGTTCCTATGCGAAAACCAGTGCCTGGCGCTAACCCTAGACCGTTGTTGGCCAGAATCCTAACCTACAGCGATTGTGACCACATTTTGCAAACAGCACGAGAAACTGGCACGATTCTTTTTGACAATGCCAAAATCTCCATCTTTCCGAACTATACACTGACAGTACAACGCCTACATTCCTCATTCATGGAGGTCAAGGCCCGAGCCCGCGCTGCTGGATTGACATTTGCCCTTTTATTCCCTGCCAAACTTAAGATCATGTACAACCAACGGGCCTGTTTCTTTGACACGCCTGAAAGTGCATGGGAATGGTTGGACAGGAACTTTCCTGGCACTGCACGTAACATTCACCCTTCACAACTGCAGCCGAAGCCACGGCGCCCTCTGCGCCGAAGAAGGAGGGGACTCACTACACAGAGCACTGTGTCTAATCCTCCGTCGCAGCAATCAATATTGGAGGGTAGGCGTGCGGCCCTCCGGTCGGCCTCGGTGCTGCGGGATCCTCGGCGCCTATCAGCACTAGCCCATCGTTGGAGGTCTCATCGGACTCAGACTCTGGGGGCAGTATGGCGTTATTTCCCTCTGTGTCCACACAACTTAGCAATGATCCCTTACTTGAATGAGTAATGTGAATGTATTATGTTCTGGGATATTGTTCTCGGTTTATCAGGTACTTGTCCTTCCCCGAGTATGAACGCTTATTTCTCATTGCACACCATGTCCCATCTGTTGAATCCTGATCCAAACGTGGGCTGATCCATGGGAGGTTACAGGGTATGCTCGTATATTATAGTCCTGTGGCCCGGCCTGTCCTGGGTTATTCCGCTTTTCATAGTTGATACTTACGTATCTGAAGTAAGCAGCGAGAAGCCCTTTTGTTATGCAGTGTGTTATGTGTCTTGCTTGCACACAGTTTGGTAGACCGAAGTTTAGTCGTTTGACCCCATATTGGGTTTTTGTTCCTTTGTTTAAGCTACTGATCTGTTTCCCGATGTTCCTGGGGGTGTGGGGGCCTGTGGGGTGTCTGGGGGAGGTGGGGTGGGGTGGGGTGGGGGGATGGGGTATATGCGTTGATATCATGTCTGTGGTGAAGTCATACACTGTCATCTCCTGGAATATACGGGGTATGGGTTCGATACAGAAGCGGCATAGGGTAGTTTCCCAATTACACAGTTGCCGCGCACAGATAGTGTATCTTCAAGAAACGCACTTGATATCCTCCGAGCTTACTAAGGTGCAGAGACGATGGAGAGGTCAGTTATTTGGTACTGTGTACTCTGCCTTCTCATGAGGAGCGGCGATTTGGCTGCGAGCGGGAGTCCCTTTCTCACTGACTGATAGCAGAATTGACGATCAGGGGAGATATATACTCTTACAGGGGACACTGGATGGTACACGAGTGGTCTTGGGGTCGATCTATGCACCTAATACTGACCAAGATGCCTTCCTTTCTCGCCTTTCACAGGCCCTATCAGACTGGACACACTATCCGTGGATACTAGGGGGATTTTAATGCTGTGTTTGATACTCACCTTGACCGTTTGCACCCTCCCTTTTCCAACGTGGCCGCTACTGTACAAGCGGCCAACTTGGCTAACTGGACGAAGGGCTGGGGACTATTGGACATATGGAAGATGCAACACATTGGTATGTGTGAATACTCATTCTATTCCTACCCACACTCCTTGCACACACGCCTAGATCACGTCCTTTGTTCCCCAGACTTGTTCCCTATTATTGTGCGCACCACATATCTGGGCAAGACCATTTCTGACCACAACCCCCTGGAGCTGGTGCTCAATTGGGGTCGGACCCCCATGCCGATTCCCACGTGGCATCTACAACCACTACAGCTAGAAGACCCGATTTATCGGGATAAATTAGCCACTACCATTGACACATACTTTACAGACAACGAAGGTTCGGCGACGTCTAGGATTGTTGAGTGGGAGGCATTTAAGGTGATAATCCGAGGGGTCTCTATGGGGACACTGGTGGGGATTCGGCGCGAAGCCATACGGGATCTTACGGACCAAGAGGATTTTTTACAAACGCTAGAAGTAGCTGCTCAGACCGATGACAGGAAAGAACTGGACCTCCAGGAAGCCAGGGTTAAATATGCTGAGCTGTTAGAACATTTGAGGGTGATAGACTTGCGTGCATACACGCTGTGCACTCATGCAGATTCGGACAGATCGGGCACGCTACTGGCTAGGCTGATTAGACCACACCCATCCCCTACGCCGGCCATACGTAATAACCACCACGAATTGCTCACCACGCAGGTAGACATTAATAAAACATTCCACAATTATTATGCAGCCCTATACGCTGCCCCCTCACATGACACGACGGATGCAACTGCTACATTCTTGGATTCGATAACGCTTCCCACTATCACGGCGGCTCAGGCGGAAGATCTGGCGGCCCCCTTGACCGCTCCCGAAATCCGGGGCTCTATAAGAGGACTTGCTCGTATAAAGACCCCAGGCTCCGATGGGCTCCCCATTGAGTTTTATTCTACCTTCGCAATACCCATAGTTCCTAAACTGCTTCAACTGCATACTACTGCCTTCACAGAGGGTACTTTGCCCCCTACGACTAGGGAGACGATAGTGACCTCCTTGATGAAACCTGATAAGTCTCCAACAGATCTCACAGCGTATAGGCCCCTATCAATCCTTAATTCGGAATACAAAATTCTTCGTAAGCTCTTGGCGTCGAGACTGCTCCCCTTACTCCCCACTCTGATCCATACGGACCAATGCAGCTTTATACCTAATCGCAGCACCTCCTTAAATATACGCTGCCTCTATGCCATCTTGTACTCTGCCCGAGCTGATTCCCCACGTTCGGGCTGTCTCTCTTTAGATATGCGTCAGGCTTTTGATTCTTTAAGTTGGTCATATATGTTGGCTGCACTGGTTAAATACGGGATTCCCCCAGCATATATTGAATGGGTGAAGCTACTTTATACTAGACCCACGGCAAGAGCCAAGACCGGCACCAATATTTCTTCTGCGTACAATGTGTTTCGGGGTACACAGCAAGGTTGTCCGTTATCGCCCTTGCTGTTTGTGCTTGCTTTAGAACCTCTGGCGCAACGGCTGCGTTGTACGATGGCACCATATAGTATCCCGGTGGGTCAACTACGTCATTCTGTTTCAGCGTACGCTGATGATATTTTGCAGACCTGCATGTGGATATGGCACCTGTCGCCTTGGTGTTTGAGCAATTTGGGGAGATATCTGGTCTGCACCTGAACGCCTCCAAATCAGTGGCCTTTTCTTTCTATGACACAGACACTCTCCCCGCGCTACAATTTGGTCTAATACAGTTCAGGGTGGAACCCACTACTTTTAAATACTTAAGGATTCATATCTACAGAACCTCTTTGGACACAGTAGATGGTAATGTTGTCCGTACACTTAATACTCTCAGAGTCCAAGTAGCGTTTTGGAATACCTTACCGTTAACCACTGCAGGCCGTATAGCCGTCTCTAAAATGGTATTGCTCCCTAAGTTGTTGTATCAATTTGCGAACCTCCCCGTGATCCTTCCTATTTGGTTTTACAGAGCACTAGATACACTATTGACGTCATTACTTTGGGGGCACGGCCGTCACAGATTGGCTCTTGCCAAAATGCAGTTAACAAGTACTGAGGGTGGTATGGGAGCTCCAGATTTTAAAGCCTATTCCATAGTGGCCGAACTGCAATGGTTGGCTTACTGGTTGGCGGACCATAATTTATTTGAGATTGGTTATTCACCTGAACGTCTACGAGTGGGGACATTACAATCATTATTGTGCCCGGGAGCAAATTGGGTGAAGGACCCTCCATTTCTTTTACACATTGCGCTCCATTATTGGAAATTAGCGATGAAATATACTAGCATATCTGTACCATATGCCCCGCGTATACCTCTGTGCGGTTTACCTACACTACGGGGTATATTGTCTGCCGCTATAGTGCGGAGCTCGGTGGAGGCAGGTGCGACGACTGTAGGGGACCTATTTTTAGATGGGAACTTGATGCCTCATGAAGAATTTGTGCAGGCTTATTCTGCCCCTCCTACATTATTTTTAACCTTTGCTGCGGTCACGCAGCATGTACGTAAGTACTGGTTAGTGGATCAGAAAGAACCCCCGACCTTTGGACTGCTGCAGATGCTACACATAATGGGACATGGTAGTCATTTGGTTAGGTGGTTATATCGCGGCTTACGGTCTCATCTGGGAATCTTTGTTGACCCTTCGTCAAAGATGGGAGGCGGAGGTGACTCAGGAATTTACAGATAGAGAATGGGTGCACATCCTTGAATAGCCCAGGTGGGTATCCCGCAATGCCCGGCTTAAAACAATACAGCTGTTTGTACTGCACAGGGCCTACCTCACACCTCTGGCGATACACCATATGTACCCCAATGCTGCATCAGAATGTCCTAGGTGTCGTAGCCTGGAGGCAGATTTCATACATATGTTTTGGACCTGCCCCTCCCTTGTGGAATTTTGGACGGAGGTTATACAGGGCCTCACAAGTCTCTCTGAGCGATCCTCTTGGAATACCCCTGAGGCCCATCTCCTAGGTCTCTTTCCCCTTCCCAAGAAGGCAAAAGTACTGTGCCGCTTCTCGAGCCTTATCTTAATGCTGGCCAAGAGACTTATTACACAGCATTGGAAGTCACACAGGGCGCCACGTGTGGGGGCATGGCGGGAGGAGGTTATAAGGTGAGCCACTGCTGAGAGGGAGGCGTTACACCGTGAAGAATATAGAGGTTTGAGGAAGAAACCAATATCCTTGGAGTGGGCGCAATTAATAGAGCATTTTAAGACACAAAATGCAGATGTGGCCGATGGTTGATGTAGTACTGAAGGCGTGGTCTGCTGTTTTTCCCCTCCTCCTCCTCCCCTCCTCTCCTCCTCCTCCCCTTCCTTCCTCCCCCCCATTCCTCTTCTCTCCCCCTTGATCCCAGTGCCGTGGCCCTGCTCAGCCCCCGATGGGATTTTGGAACAGACATGTAGTTGTTTTTAGTAGCACAGTTCTTTATTGTTGTTTCTTCATTTTTGACACAGATCTTCGCTTAATAATGTGATATCAGGCAGAACGGTTAAGATTCTAACCTGCATACAACTTGTATATGTATGACGCATATCCGAATTGGATTATATCCTGCTTTGTTCTATGTTATTTTTGGCAACTGATTATGTAAACCGGTATCTTGTGGATACAGTCATTGTAGTTCTGTAATTGTGAAGGCTTTCCTCGTCATTATTAGGAAAAAGAACTTTTACTTTACTATTTGTCTATGCATTCGAAATGTAATGTCTCTCCCACCAAAACTGCAAACTTAATCTGTGTTAAAAAAAAACAAAAAACAAAGTCTATCCGAGCTGATCTTCCTGACCACTTCTCTCACCAAATATGCCTCCTCAGGACCATGTGTTGTAAACAAAATATCAGACTGGACAACCCAGTGCAGTAACCATATAAATAGATAATCATTATATGAAATACCACAAAAAGACCTGCACAGTTGCTCAAAGCTGCGCGCATACCGAAAAAACGTGAAGTGCACGATTGTCTCAACCTAATATAAACTAATTTTGACTTGCACTTAAAACCGCTTCAACGCGGCCGGAATTTTCCCGCTGTGCGGGCGAATTAATCAGTGGGCGGGATTCGGACGGCCGGGGGCCGTCCTCCGCACACGCCCACCGTGACGTCGGACGGCCGGGGGCCGTCCGCAGCATGGAAGGGGTTAAGTGGTTGTCTATTTACTTACTTATATACTATCGCGCAACTTCCTCTGATGTGTCTGTAAAACGTACCTTTTGTCCTGAATTTTTACACTTACCGTCCTGAATTTGCACCCATGCCAGTTGGTCACCCTAGCTACTGGGTACTTGTCACCAGTGTGTCAACCCTTGGGCCTTTGAGGTGTGGGAGGCAAAGCCCCTTCCTCATTAGGCCGTGCCCCAACAGAGTGTCTGGAAGTGCAGTGCTCGCAGCCGGATGTGTATTAGCTGTCTGGATATGATAAGTAGGCAAGTTGAAGGGGTTGCGGTTGTATCCCGTGTTCAAATTCTTAAAGTGGGGAGACCCCTATCTCTGAACTTACCCCAAGAAGCAGCTTTCCCCACACATTGGTCTAAAACAGTGGTCAGTAGAGAGAAAATCAAGTCACGAGAAGGAGAAAGGGCGTGCTAGCCATTAATATTTCAATGTATAAAATACAGCAGTGAAATGCACAACACCCAATATCTGGTGTTATCAAGGTGTGCGTAGTCACCATAACATACGTTTTCTAGTCCTGTTCTTACATTTTTTCAAATGTGTGTTTTGTTTTTATTCGAGTGTATGGGCCTGTGTCCATGCATGTAAGTGTGTGTGCTAGCATTCTGTGAACAAACGGTTGCAACCCGATAAAATGAGTTGATTTGTCTAGCTGTACTATTTATTTTTTTATTTTTATATGATTCACAAATGTGAGAGGCATGATGTCTTGGCATATCTCTTTCTTCAGCTCCAACTTTATGAGTGCGGTTTGTGTAGAGGGTGTTGGGACTCTTCCACACCATTAGGAGATCATTTATGATTTGAATCGCAATGGGTGTGAAAAATTCAACATTTTGCGACACTATTTTACAAAAAATTAAAAGCTGCAGGAACCACCATACCCACCATGCAATAGACATGCTCCATCTTCACGCTTGAATGAGCAGGCAAACTCATGGTTGCCTCTATGCCACACCACTTTTAAAGTTCACCAGCTGCTCCTGCTGGCCTTGTTTAGATTAATTGTGTAGCGCCAGGATACCTGTAAGGTGACAGTTGCGCTTTAGAAATCTTTTGAATAAATCAGTCCAGGAACAGGCTGCAGGCACCAAATGGTTAGGACAAGAAAATGGCAACCTTTTAAAAGATGCATTTTCAGAATTGTGACTTAAAAGCCAACTTTACCATTAAAGAGGGTTTTAAATGACAATTCCACAGATACCAAACATCACTTTCCTACCTGCTCCCAACCAAAAGTTATTATTTATTAATTGTAATAAGATAACCCAAATCTATCCTATGGAGGAGGTAGGCCTTGCAGTAGTGAAAAACGAATTTAGGAGCTTTTCACTACCATGACATGTAAAACTTAAAAGGTTGAACATGTATATTTAAGTACAACGCACCCTGCCCTATTAGATGTTTACGTTGTACTCTAGGGGTGACTTATGCATACTAAAAAAGAAGGTTTAGGCCTGGCAAAAGCTTTACTTTGTACGGTCGAAATGGCAGTGTAAAACTGCACATACAGGCTGCAATGGCAAGTCCGAGACATGTTTAAAAAGCTACTTAAGTGGGTGGCACAATCTGTGCAGCAGGCCCACTAGTACCATTTAATTTACAAACCCTGGGTATCAGTAGTGCCAGTTTACTAGTGACTTACAAGTAAATTAAATGTGCCAATAGGGTGTATTGTAAACCAATTTCACCATG
The DNA here is from genome assembly GCA_963921515.1 of Calotriton arnoldi. Lineage (NCBI taxonomy): Eukaryota > Metazoa > Chordata > Amphibia > Caudata > Salamandridae > Calotriton > Calotriton arnoldi. Next base: position 886,783 of record CAWUFW010008240.1, read on the forward strand.
TTTAAAGGAGCAAGCATAAGCACATTAGTACTGGTTCACAACGGCAAAGGGCATAGAGTCCTAAAAGCCAACAAATACTGGTTAAGAAAACAGAATGTTTGGGGGTGACCCTGCAAAGAGGGCTATGTCCAACACACTTGTTAGGACTTTTTCAAGACTGAGAATCCGGAGTAGTCTGATCCTCAGAAATATCTGAGAAGACCTCCATATCACCCTGGACGAGGGGTAGCAAGTGACTTTGATACCCCTTGACCTTTCAGCTGTCCACAACATGGTTGACTTAACAAATGTATATAGATGGTATCCAGTTACACATTCTCTTCGAGAGTATTACCACACTACCACTGCAGAGTGTTCGCCTTGTCCCAGCAGGTGAGAAATCTGGGGATTTTACTTAACTCAAACCTCCGGTTAACTCCAGAAATCAATAATGTGATCAAGGGAGTTAATTTCCCACTCCCTTTCTGATAAGTCATCTTGCTCCTTCAAACTGGCCACTGTTCAAAGCTTACATGCACTCTTGGTCATAGCTGGACTGCTGGACATCGCTATTGGAAAATAGTCTGCACCGGCCTCACAGAAGAAATCATTACCAAGCTGGAATGAGTGTAAAATCAGGCAGCCAGAACGTGCCTGCACTTACAACAAGCATTGGCATAGCCAATAGGTCTCGCCTTGGGACCTTATAAGTGTTTAGCTATGCAACAGTTAATGTTGTTGCACCAAGGATATTGTGCTTTATAACTAAATACTTATAAGGTCACAAAAGCGAGACCTATTGGCTATGCCAATGCTTCAAGGGTAGAGAGAGGGGTAGAGAGAGGGAGGTGGAGAGAGGGAGGTGGAGAGAGGTAGAGAGAGGTAGAGGTAGGTACAGAGAGAGGTAGAGAGCTAGAGCTAGAGAAAGAGAGAAAGAGAGAATTAAGGGGAGAGAAAGAAGGGTAGAAAGAAAGGGGGAAGAGAGAGGAGAGACAATGAAGGAGCAAGTGAATTTCAGAGGGGGGAGAAAGAGAGAGAGAGAAAGAGAGAGCGAGAGAATTAAGGGGAGAGAAAGAGAGAGAAAGAAGGGGGGAGAGAGAGAGAAAGGGGGAAGAGGGAGAGAGAGAATGAAGTAGCAAGTGAATAGTGAGAGAGAGAAAGAGAGAGGGAGAGAAAGAGAGAGGGAAGAAGTGATGTGAAACACCAATAATTTTTTTTGGGGGGGAGGAAGACGGGTGTACTTAAAAACACACACTAAAAGGTCACGGGGCCTTTGCAAGCTACGAAATGTATCTTTTAACATTTTTCTCAGCACCCTAATGCGATTAAATCAAACGTTATGTTTCGGTATTAAAGTAAAATGTGGACATGTTAATTTGTGATATGGGGTGCTGTAATCGAGGAAAGACTAAATGGACTAAAGCATGCAGCACTGTACTGAGACCGCTCCAGAGGCTCCTTGTCTGCTGTGTAGATTTAACCAACATGCAGGCGAAAGAGGAGGAGAGTGAACGAGCAAATACAAGATATAGAAAAGAATGGAAGAAGGAATAGCAGATGGAGCTTATGGGGGAGAGTGACAGAGAGAAGAGAGAGGAGCGTAAATAAAGGAGAGATAGAGAGAAGTGTGGAGAGTTGAGAGAAGGGTAGAGAGTTGAGAGAAAGAAGGTGAGAGAGGAGAGCGAATGAAGGGGAGAGAGGGAGAGAGCGAGAAAGAAGGGGAGAGAGAGCAAATGAAGTGGAGAGAGCGAGAGAAAGGGGGAAGAGAGAGGAGCGACAATGAAGGAGCAAGTGAATTTGAGAGGGGGGAGAGAGAGAGAGAATTAAGGGGAGAGAGAGAGAGAGAAAAAGGGGGAAGTGAGGAGAGACAATGAAGGAGCAAGTGAATTTGAGAGGGGGGAGAGAAAGAGCGAGACAAACAGAGGGGGAGAGAGAGACAGGGAAGAACTGACGTGAAACACGAATGTTTTTTTTTAGGTGGAAGACTGAAGCATGCAAAGATACGATTACATTACTTCCCTTAAAAAAATGTAAGTGCTTTAAAAGAAATTTTGTATAAATAAAATACGACTACAGCTAAACAGGAACACTGCCTCTAGGTAAATGTAAGCATAAAACGTAAGTAGACAAGAATACGATTACATTTGTTTATTAATAATAATAATAATAATAGTGTGAGTGGTGTAAAAGTACAGTTAAACAAATAAACGAGAGTACACGTAAACGCCAACACTGCCTTTAGCTGGCTAAAATAAAGGCCGTTTTATAACACTGTGGTAAAGGTCTAAGCATACAAGGATACGATTACATTAGTTTAATAATAATAATGTGTGCGGTGTAAAGTAAAGTTTGTAAAAAGAAAAAGAAAAGAGAGTTCACGTAAACGCCAACAGTGCCTTTAGCTGGATAAAATGAAGGCCCTTTTATAACACTATCGTAAAGGTCTGGCAGTACAAAGGACAGGTTTATATGGGACAGAAGTGTTAGAGGAATCGTAAATAAAAGTTTCCGCTAAGGGCAAACGGGAATAAAGGAGGAGGGGTATGTGTGGCTTGTGCCACAGTGGCGCCGCTGGTCTGTTTCCTGCTGACAAGCATGCAGCACTGTACTGAGACCGCTCCAGAGGCTCCTTGTCTGCTGTGTAGATTTTCCCAATATGTAGGCAAAAGAGGAGGAGAGTGAACGAGCAAATACAAGATAGAGAAAAGAATGGAAGAAGGAATGGCAGATGGAGTTGATGCGGGAGAGTGACAGAGAGAAGAGAGAGGTAGAGGAGCGTAAATAAAGGAGAAATAGAGAGAGAAGTGTAGAGAGGCAAAAGAAGGGTAGAGAGTTGAGAGAAAGAAGGGTAGAGAGAGGATAGAGAATGAAGGGGAGAGAGAGAGAGTGAATGAAAGCGAGAGAGACAGAAAGAAGGGGAGAGAGCGAATGAAGTGGAGAGAGAGAGAGAAAGGGGGAAGAGAGAGGAGAGACAATGAAGGAGCAAGTGAATTTGAGAGGGGGGGAGAGAGAGAGAGAATTAAGGGGAGAGAGAGAGAAAGAAGGGTAGAGAAAGTGGGAAGAGAGGAGAGACAATGAAGGAGCAAGTGAATTTCAGAGGGGGAGAGAGAGAGAGAAAGAAAGAGAGAGAGAGAAAGAGAGAGAGAGAGAATTAAGGGGAGAGAAAGAGAGAGAAAGGGGGAAGAGAGAGGAGAGACAATGAAGGAGCAAGTGAATTTAAGAGGGGAGAGAGAGAGAGAGAGAGAGAGAAACCGAGGGGGGAGAAAGAGAGAGAGAGGGAAGAAGTGACGTGAAACACCAATATGGTTTGTTTTAGGTGGAAGACTGAAGCATGTAAGCAGGCAAAGATACGATGACATTACTTTACTCTAGACACGTGTACAGTTTACACAAACACCCATGTGTAAGGTGAAAGTTCTAGACAAGTCTGCAGTATACACAAACACCCATGTGTAAGGCGAAACTTCTAGACAAGTGTACAGTACACACAAATATACATGTGTAAGGTGAAAGTTCTAGACAAGTCTAGGAGAAGGTTTCTAACAGCAGCCTCATGTATGCACGAGGAGCGTTTACCATTAAGCAGCCATTTTCTGTCAAATACAATTGCTCGTTGATATGTATCTGAATTACGTAATTTTCTGCAAAACATTTAAAGCTGCAGTCCACCAAACTTTCCCATACAACTCAACTGTACTATATAAAGCATAGGCTCCATGCCGTAGCCACAGAAGGATTTCCCCTGACTAGGTGACAGACCACAGGAGTGTAAACCCCGCCCACTCTTTCTGTGTCAATCACTTTCTAGTAAACAACAAAATGAGGTACCCCGTCTATTTCATGTGCTCACTGAAACCCCCAACCTCTATGTATGAAAGCAGTTGGCACCCATGAAGCGCAGTCACTCCTCATGATTTGTAGCACCGCACAGAAAGGCCACACCATTAAATGTACACGCTGCCCACTTTAATACACAAGCATTTGCAATGCAATAGGTCTCGCATTACTGAAATTTGAGCTATTGGCATTGCATTATTATTTGCAACATCAATTGTTCAAACTTTCACTCACTAAGATACCTACTGTGCTTTGATTATACACAGCAGCCGGTTATGCCCTTTACATTGGTGCTCAAAGAGTTAATTCTAGTCCCCTCCCCGCTTTTGCACCCTGCTGTAAGCACTAGCAGGGTATGGCGTGCTTTACAAAACGAACACACTGATGTAAATAGGAAACAAATATATTGTGTGTGTTTATAAAGTAAAAATGCCAAAAGATAACCATGTCATAGGGGGGAATTCCAAAATAACTACAATCCTCCGATATATAAGACAACAGACACTGCCAGCCTCCCATGCCCACACTCCTCCCATGGGCAAACCCTTTAGTGATCTAAACGCTGTACAGTAGTAGGCCTTATGCTAAGAACAGATGACGTTTTAGAAACGATATGTTGGCTGGTGAACTAAATTCAAACAGGAACGAGGTAAGGTGTGGTGTGCAAAGAACCAGACTACCTTGCATCAGGAAAGAACCTCCTTAAAGGCGGTCCACTGAAGTTATACTGCGGAGAACAACCACGTGAAGGGCCACCCGCACTCCTATGAATGCATCGGGAGACCCACTAACATTTGTTGCATGCTTTAATACCAAATGTTTTCACAAGTGGGCTCGCCCACTCCTTCTGATCCTCGGCATGCAGGGGTGAGTTTTAACAGCACAGAGGAGATGGCGGTGAAGAAACAGCAGGGGGAAGTCCTGTCAGCCCGAGAATACCAGTGAAGTTACCGGCCTAGGGGCAGACACATGCATTGCTGTAGCGTAAAGAAGAGAAAATACAGGCTTCCATTTCTACTCACGGTGTACTCTGAAAGACAAAAATAAATACAGTCCTAAAACAGAAGACAAGGAGTGAAAAACAAGCTGCAGAGCACTCGTAGCCCTGCCTTAAAGTTCCCGGGATGATGTCAGTTTTTAACCAGGAAAAAAGCAGAGTGTGGGATAAAACGAGCGAAAGGGGAAGTATTTAAAGAAACAGGCACGTCTGCAGAGATGTAAGTGGTTGATGGGTTGGCATGCCTGTAATGAAGCTCAGGGTTTCATAATTTGCCGCTCTAATTTTCCAAACTAATATGAAAATCAAGAATCAGGACAAATAAATCCTGTTAAACACAATACAAGAATTTCCATAAATACAGAGTTAATTGTATGTGCCACTCAGATGCTTCTTCGTAGTGAACTGCTAAATTCAAAGCTCTTGTGTGTGAACCAGTCTCACGTTGTTTTACAGAGATTGTCAGCTGCCATTACTCACCACAAATAGATGCTGCGAGGTATCCCGAGTTCTGCCAGACTCTGCTCGTTACCATTTTGAAATCTTCTGACAATAAGCATGCCATGAATCATTGTGTTTAATTACGTGCCTAGAAACTTCAGGGCTTTGCATATCTATTCTCCCTGAATTCAAATTAAAAAATCTGCTTGATACCATTATTTTAAAACGGAGGTATTTTTCAGGGGATGATGTAGTTGTCTGAAAGATTTCACAAAATCGTTTGTGCGCACAGTTTTCACTTGGCGACATGCATGAAGTGGCACTTGAAGAAGACGCAATATTTGAAAAGAATTCCGAATTTCCCAACTGACTAGCTTTTCCAATACCTGACAGTTATTGCAGCCTCAAGTGGGCGGGCTGGGGTTTGACTGCCAGGGCTCCTGCGAGTAAAATGTGGGTCGGTTTAGGGGCATGTCTGTGGGCAGCTGTAAGTGGAGCTCCATTAAACAAGCAATGGCCGCGCGGCCGTGAAACTGGCGCGGCCGCGAAAGTAATTGCGAGGGAAGCCATATGGCGCCTGATCGCGCGTGCACGCTCGCGTGAACGCAAGCTGGTCGCCAGCAAACTGCTGTTTGCACTTCCAAAACCCGCTTACTAAAACTCTCGCCAGAGCAGCGCATGCGCTGGCTCAGGCGAGACCTAAAAACTGAAGCATGCTGAGCCAGCTCCGGAAGCCCTGCATTTGCACAGTGGCTGACAGTGACAGTCAACACGGGAGGGGCGTCAGGGGAGGACCGGGAGACAAACCCAGTGGGGGCAAAAAGATCATTATAAAAAAAAAAAGTAAAGTACTTACAGATGTTTCGCTCTCCTTTCTTCTTTCTTTTGGCGTCAGCGCGACGGCCGGCATCTCAAGGAGCCTCAGGCAACCCCCTTCTGCAAATCCCGACGCATGAGAGCAGCGCCAGGATTGGCTGGAGCGGGCTGCCTCGACACTCCAGCAGGCACAGCTCTGCACCCAGCTGTCTGAGACAGCTAGGTGGAGAGGTCTACACTAGGCATGTCAGGCTGGCGGTCGCAAGACGGCCGGCAGAAGTGACTTGCGCAGTGAAAACTGGTGGAGTGAGCACCACTTACCTGCTGCCAGTCAGCAGCAATGCCCCGCCCCCAAACAGTGCTCGGGCTCGGAGCAGTGAAAAAAAAAGGGTAATTCATTTTATTACCGTTTTATTTTTGCTGCACTGGCAGCAGGGGGCGACGCTCCTCTGCCCTAATGGGGCGGCGCCGCTGCCGGATTTGCTAATTTCTGAATGCAGGGTAAAATGTGACACACTGTGTGATGATGCACTAAGCATATTGGGGCAAAGGTCATGGCGGCCTTTAGAAATTGGCATACTACTATGCTACTGTGAGCTTCCTCGCTTATTTCATTCAACAACATTACTTCAAGAGATTAAAGTGTGGTGTAAGATCCGGGTTCACAGCCTCATCGGCCTTAACAACTGACTCCAGTTAGAGGTCATTGCTGTCAGTTCAGGAAGCTCCTGAAAAAATAACTTTTCAGACAGGCTTTTGATTAAATATACAACTGGGCTTTTATTGCCATGTTTTTTTCTCGTTTCTGTTCTTGTGCTATGTCGTCACCCATGAGATGCATAACTTGTTATAAAACGTGTAAATAACAGCTTCAAAGTAATTCACTTTAAGTGAGCTGTGCGTGGTAACCGTTCTGCCTGCTTCGCGTGGATGATCAAAAGTGCTTTTAAAAATGGGATAAATGAAGTCCTTCGATTTCCGTCCACGTTGTGAAGTCTCGGTGTGTTGCAGAAAAAGAGCTTGAGAAAAGTAGTCAATACATCAGTGATATGAGCTCAAGCCACAGAAACTGCAGATGACAGGCTTCTATTGCATTTAGAAAGCTCCGATGGTTTCATGGCTGCTGCACTGAGTATGCACCTGCTGCAGGACACAGTTTTTAATGCCAGTAAGATGCTTGGTGGGTTAATATACCCACTACACAATTGTTTTGTGTGCGTTTGTGTAACTTAAAAGTTCTTATTTTATGCTTTATATTGGATATGGTGGGAACCTAATTTCGAAAAGCAGCAGTTGATAGAGCGAAATGTATTTGTGAATTGTAGGGGTGCATCATAATCACTGATAGGCCGCACCCACATGTATTCAGACATATATTCGTTTATATCCATTGTATACTCATGCATGTTTAGCAAAGAATGAATAGTTCACTGAGACGAAGTGAACTCAGCAGTATAATGGTGTTAGGTTAATGATGTAATGTAATGCTTTTTGAATTGTGTGAACATAATGCATAGAGGAATTAGTTCGTGTATGTAATGTAATTGCAGTAGTTTAAACGTGCACCATATTAAAGTTGCACATGTAATTCATTGTTTGCATAAAGAATCGTAATGAATATGCTTATAGGGAAAAGTAAGATGTGTGTTTAAAAGTTATATGTAAGGGCCTGACTACATATATGCTTAAGGAAGGCCTGGTATATTCTTATGTTAGCTTATAATGTAGGCCGAAAAGGGTTTCTCTTGGAAAGGCTCTCTGGGCACAAACGGTAGATTTAATTAGCACAGTAGAAGGTTTCTGTTGAACGTATCTTTTGTTGCAGGTGCAAGGACACATGTCTCGTTAGTAAAGACTAACTCTTTGTTTTCAAAAGTTAGAAAGATGGGAGGCATGGTACGGGGAGTGCAATGGAATTTAGGGATGATACTTTCAGAGGAGAAGGCGCCTGGGACTCAAGGTCAACGAAACCGTCCAGGATGAAGTCACCGTTTCAATGGAAAAGCACAAGAAAGAAGACCTGGCCAAGAGGGCGTTAACAAGGCGTGTACCTTTGTAGTATGGTTTTGTATTAGGGATAGTGCCCTGAGGGAGGAGGCCAGAGAAGCGGTAGGGGAGACCTGAGAGAAGGACAGAGCTGAGCTTAGGTATATGGTGATTGCACTTCTTAGGAAGTCTTCACAGCTGACACCTTTTATTCTTTCTTGCCTGGGAAAATCGTTATGCAGGGATGTCACTTAGCGTTAGTGTAGGGACAGCAATTGATTTTAAGCTTGTTTAGGCCCATGAAGAGCAACTTAGAAATAGGAGCAATCATAGTCTGGTTGGTCCTCCTAGAACTTTCTATTCTTCTTGTCCTGAGTCGGATGAGACTCCTGCGTAGATTATTATTTGTATTAGTGCCCATCTATTTCTTTAACCTCGTGTTGAGGTGCTTGCACGTTCAGTTATTTTTGGCGATAATAAATTCTCAAACTTGAATTCGGAGTCCGTGGTCCTTTCAGACAAAATGAATGTTGATATCTAACCTGATGACATTCTCTCCTTTACACTATTCAACAGGTAAAAAGATCTTGGCGGCCAGAAGGTTCTTATAGATAATTAGATAAGAATCGGCGTTATCAGTTGGTAGCAGAGTAGGATGGTTACCTTTGATGGTAAGGGGAGATCTAGAGCAAGATAGGAGATTAAGTTGCCCCATAGAGCCCGAGTGACGCAGATCCAGAGAACCGCGAGAGACGGATGTCGGAGGTCGTGGAAAACTGACGGAGAGTGACGGTGCGGCGGAAGTAGCAGTTCGTAGTAGAGTGAGTATGAAAAGAGTGATGTTTGGTAGATTGCGGTGTTATATTGTTGTGTGATGTCTTGCGGAGTTGGAACGAAAGTTGAGTGATTGAGAAACGGACCGTGAGCGCCGCGGGACCGGGAGATTTATTGTGGTGTAGAATACACCCAGAGTTGAGAACGTTGACCAGAGTTGTGGGGGTCACGAGACGTCATTGACAGACCCACAGAAGATAGGGACACATGTGTGAGTGTGTGAATAACCAACGCAGGTCGTAGGTTATTGTGTGCAGAACATCGAGTGATTGAATCCTATCGAGTGTATTAGAGGCGATTGTCCGGTCGTTCGTGGACAGACGGTTGCCAGATTGAGGTCAACAAGCTCAAGAGACTGATCGGTCATTGGTAAGACTGACGGTCAGAGAGGTAATTGTTCGGTAGGACGGACATTATTTCAGAGTATAATTGGGACGAATGCGAGTGAGAACAAGTGAATTAGAAAGGAGGGGAACTGCTGCGGGCGGAGGAAAAGTGACGTCAGACAAGAGCCGCGCTGCGATAGGCCGGTTGGTGTGAACCGCGCTGGGATTGGAGGATTGGAATCAGGAAGTAAAAGCGGACATTTTGAGTGCAAATACAAAGTTGATTCATCATGAAATGTTTTAAAGCTTTAAGGGAACTTTGCAGAGGTGATAGACATGTGGTTGTTCGGGAGGAGAGGAAGCTCCTCCCGAGGACACACCAGCACATTATATGGCAAAGAATGTAGGATTGCATACTATAATTTGGCTTGAGAATTGGCATAAAATGACAGAAGCAGAAGGAGAATTGTCGTTCCCTCGATATGGTACTTTCAGGTTAGAGGTGCTGTACCAGCTCAAGAGTGTAATGGCTTCATTACGACCACTACCTAGACCAACACAGTTTGAGGCACTACATGCGTGGATAAGGGCAGCGTATGATAGGAAGAAGGACAGAGACTTTTCTGAGTTCTTTGCGATAACCAAGACTTTTGAGAACTTTCGAAATCATGGAGCCGGGAAATCCCAATCGTAGAGCAAAGTGGATTATAGGCATCCTTATAAGTAGTGTGATAATTTCTATAATCATAGTAGTTGTAGTCTCATATACTGGTTCGCACGAGCCAGAAGTAGAGGAGGTGACAGGGACACCTACACCTATCACACCTAGTCAGAAGGGGGTAGACAGGGCAGCTGATAGAGCTATGATATTAGAAGAAAGTCGTAGATTACATGTAGATTTGTCTAAGGGTGATTTTAAGCTTAATGCGTATGCTAAGTTGTTGTATGAGTATGTTGACGTGATGGATGCGAAAGATTGTTATGTGTGTATGCAGTTGCCTACTTCGGTGGATGAGGGTATTAGGTATCATCATCTTCCACTGACTTATGGTATTTCTTGTAGTCTTTTGCTTAGTTTGTTTTATGAGAGAGAACAGTTCGAGTATTTCTTTTCCAATTTCGATGCAGTGCTTCCTGAAGTCCCAGCTTACAAGCATTTGAATAAGTATGACTATTATAAGACCGAGGACAGACTGAGGAAGTACTTCATACCGAGTTTGGAATTGGATACAGCATTCGCACACAGACACAATCTGACTTGCTTGATGTCGGATGTAGAGAGAAAGTTTGTAGATCAGGTTGAAGATAGGTATAGAAAGCTGACTGAATCCCGAGACTTAGGGCATCACAGGACAGATTGGACAGAGGAAGAACGGTTGCATAAGACCAAGGGAAGCTATGGTCCTATAGCGTTAGATAAGGAGCAGAGGGGTAAGTTGTGTATAAGGCGTTATCAGACTTACTACGAAAAGGTTCCAGTGGGACAGAGTACTTGTGATCATGTTTTCACCATGGCAGATGTGGCAAAAGATTTTCTCCAAGGTCCTGTACAAGTGATACCTACGGTGTATTACGTATGTGGGAAGAATGCTTACGTGAGGTTGCCTGCAAATTGGTATGGAACATGTTATTTGTCAATAATATTTCCAAAGATTTACCATACAGAAGACTTAAATCTTCTGGAGGGTGGAGAGCATTCAAGAACGAGAAGAGCTGCAAGTGCAGGAATCGTTGTGGGGGATATCTTTGGAGCTATGATACCTAGTCTAGGAGTAGTCTTGAATGATGTGAAGATCCGGAGGTTAGCAACTGTGGTGGATGAATTTTCGATGAACACAGCAAAATCGTTGGTGTTGGTGGAAGGAGAGATGTTGTCGATAAGGGGAATGGTTTTGCAGAATCGCCTTGCTTTGGATGTCCTATTGGCAAAAGAGGGCGGAGTCTGTAAAATGCTGAAGGTTCAAGAGTGCTGCACTTATATACCAGACCGTAGCAAGGATCTGGAGAAATATATAAGTAACATCACTATGGTCCACACAAAGATAGCGGATTTGACCGAAGAAGGGGCCTGGGAAAAGGTCGGGAAGGGTTTTGGTCAAGTGGGAGGTTGGTTTGCAAACCTAGGAAAGGGATTCCTTGGGTACTTCCTGAGACCACTCCTTATTTTGGTGGTTTGTGTGGCTGGCTTGTGGATTATTATCAAGGCCTACAAGTGGTATCGAGCAGGCAGAGTCAAGAGAGCTTTGAGGGAAAATGACATGAGATTGGCAAGACTGCAGGACAATCAGTATAAAAGGCTCAAGAGCATGGAGAACTTCAGATCAGGGAAGATGGGAACAAGTTCTGTTTAGGTCGGTTCCTTCTCCGAGGGAGTAGAATGAGATATGATGACAGGAGTCATCAAAGGGGGAACTGATAGAGCGAAATGTATTTGTGAATTGTAGGGGTGCATCATAATCACTGATAGGCCGCACCCACATGTATTCAGACATATATTCGTTTATATCCATTGTATACTCATGCATGTTTAGCAAAGAATGAATAGTTCACTGAGACGAAGTGAACTCAGCAGTATAATGGTGTTAGGTTAATGATGTAATGTAATGCTTTTTGAATTGTGTGAACATAATGCATAGAGGAATTAGTTCGTGTATGTAATGTAATTGCAGTAGTTTAAACGTGCACCATATTAAAGTTGCACATGTAATTCATTGTTTGCATAAAGAATCGTAATGAATATGCTTATAGGGAAAAGTAAGATGTGTGTTTAAAAGTTATATGTAAGGGCCTGACTACATATATGCTTAAGGAAGGCCTGGTATATTCTTATGTTAGCTTATAATGTAGGCCGAAAAGGGTTTCTCTTGGAAAGGCTCTCTGGGCACAAACGGTAGATTTAATTAGCACAGTAGAAGGTTTCTGTTGAACGTATCTTTTGTTGCAGGTGCAAGGACACATGTCTCGTTAGTAAAGACTAACTCTTTGTTTTCAAAAGTTAGAAAGATGGGAGGCATGGTACGGGAGTGCAATGGAATTTAGGGATGATACTTTCAGAGGAGAAGGCGCCTGGGACTCAAGGTCAACGAAACCGTCCAGGATGAAGTCACCGTTTCAATGGAAAAGCACAAGAAAGAAGACCTGGCCAAGAGGGCGTTAACAAGGCGTGTACCTTTGTAGTATGGTTTTGTATTAGGGATAGTGCCCTGAGGGAGGAGGCCAGAGAAGCGGTAGGGGAGACCTGAGAGAAGGACAGAGCTGAGCTTAGGTATATGGTGATTGCACTTCTTAGGAAGTCTTCACAGCTGACACCTTTTATTCTTTCTTGCCTGGGAAAATCGTTATGCAGGGATGTCACTTAGCGTTAGTGTAGGGACAGCAATTGATTTTAAGCTTGTTTAGGCCCATGAAGAGCAACTTAGAAATAGGAGCAATCATAGTCTGGTTGGTCCTCCTAGAACTTTCTATTCTTCTTGTCCTGAGTCAGATGAGACTCCTGCGTAGATTATTATTTGTATTAGTGCCCATCTATTTCTTTAACCTCGTGTTGAGGTGCTTGCACGTTCAGTTATTTTTGGCGATAATAAATTCTCAAACTTGAATTCGGAGTCCGTGGTCCTTTCAGACAAAATGAATGTTGATATCTAACCTGATGACATTCTCTCCTTTACACTATTCAACAGGTAAAAAGATCTTGGCGGCCAGAAGGTTCTTATAGATAATTAGATAAGAATCGGCGTTATCACAGTGTGCTTTACACAGAACTTTTGTACGTCTGAAGAAGCATCTGAAACGTAAGATGCTGTGCAAAGAACAACCCCTTGCTGGTGCCCAATCCCCAGCTGAACATGGCCTTTGCCTCTCCCTGCAGCCTCCCACAACATTAAAAAAAATGGTTGGTGGCGCCCCTGCCTCCACTAGAGGCACCACCAGGATGAATAAAAATAATTTAAAAAAGCCCTAGGGCATTATGGGGCTCCTTGCCAGAGCAATGAATACCAAATGAGCGACTCCTGCCTCTCATTTATTATTCTTTCTTTAAAAAACATTTTTGGGTGCCCCGGTGCCTACCTAGGGCCCCCACTTCCCCTGCCAGCTCCCCAGTCACCAGCATTTTGGGAGCCAGACATTTTTTTAAAAAGTGGGTGCCCTGGTGCTCACCTGGGGTACCCACAACATTGCCAAACGTTGGGGGCTGCAATGGGAGCCCCAGGGCCACTGTGGCCTATGCTGGTTCCCGAACCACAACTTTTTATCAGTATTTTTTTTTTAAGTGGGGGCTGTCATAACATACAAATCATTTGGGACGGGGGGAGCTCTAAGGCCCATGCGACCCCAACCGGCTCCCCAATCAGCACCCATTGTGGTGCTGGTAGAGCCAGCTCCTTCACTTTGCTCCTGCCCGAGCGGGAGCAGCATTTTTCTCAAACCCTGAACGAGTGGGAGCAAAGTTGTGTTCTCTGCCCAGGAGAGTGTGGGCAGGGAATAAAGTTTATATTTCCTGCCCGCACTCTCCCAGACAGGGAACGGCAGTGTCCTGGGGGTGGCGTTTCCTGGTCACTGCAGCTGTATCAGGCCTCAGAATGGGGTCCCCAGGCCGATCAATGGCTCAGGGAGGGAGGGGTGTTGCATGCCTCCTCCCCAAAATTAAAATCACAGCCTGAGGGGATTGTGGTCCCTGGGTCCTCAAGAAAGTTTGTGGTTGGTGACCACAAGCCTCCTTCCCCTAAAAAAAATGAATCAGCCCTAAGAGATGGGGTCCTCCCCGGGGTGTCTAAGAGGCTTGTGGAGGGGGACTGCATGTCCCGCCCCTTAATATTAAAATTTGCCCTGTGGGATGGGGTCCCTGGGGCATCAAGAAAGCTCAGGGAGGGGGGCTGCATGCCCCTTGTCTTCCCCAGGGGATGGGTCCCCAGGGCCTCAAGAAGGCTCAGGGAAGGGAGCGACACGCCCTGTTCCCCAATGAAATGAAATGCACCGGACCCTGACCCACACTGGGGGGGCCTATTTTGTTTTTTAAACAGCACCTCAGATCTGTGGACCCCCCCACTAGGCCTAGAGGGGCAGGGTATCCCCGCTCTGCCCCCTACATGTTTTTATAGTTTTTCTTCGGGACAGGGTCCTGAGTCCTAAAATGGCTGCCGTCATATCTTTGTGGATGTGGTGGCAGAAATCAGATCTTATTTTGAGATCTGTCAGGTTTGCAGATCTTCCACGGTGTGAAATAAACAACGTTTTTTAACCTTCATTTCTCAAAAACTACTGAACAGATTTACACCAAATCACAAATGTTGCAAAGTCATCCTGTGCCCTGGGCACCCCCAACTTTTTGCTGAATGGTACTGGTGGTAACTGACTCTGACTGACCCTGGGCTTTGCCTAACCAGGCACAGGGCCAGTGCTATGCTGAAAACACTTAGATACAGTGAAAACACCTACATACACTAGGGTACACTATGGGTTGGGGTACCCCTGTGATTGGCATGACCTACCCTATAAGCCCCTAGTATATAATAGGGCAGGGGAATTGAAACTACCTATCAGTCCCTAGTATGTAGTAGGGCATGGCAGTTTAAGAGGCCAGCAGCCTTTCTGCACTTGCATGTGTACACTGCTGAGGCCTGAGGTCAGTTTTAAAAGCAGCCCTGGGTGCCATGACTGCTTTTAAAAAGTAAATTGTGCCCAAACTCGACTTTGGTGTTTGGGGGCACTTAAAAATGGATAACCTACAATGTTATGGCATATTAGGGACCCCCAGGGTCTCCCCTAGGTGTCCCAGGGGTGGGGGGGTCAGGTATCTATAAGGTAGACCCTTATAAAATGAGTTTTATATGCCCTGGGTTAAGTGAAATTTCACATTTCACTCCCCACATTGTGGTAAAGCGCTGCCCAAATTCGACTTTGATGCTAGGAGCACTGTGAAGTGAGGATCTGCAATATTTCTACAGATTCAGAACCCCTAACGTCTCCCCTAGTTGTCCAATGGGGTGGGGGTCCTGTAGATATAAGCAAAGTACTTATAAAATATGTTTTTGTAAGTCCTGGTGCTGGAAAAATGGCCCAAGTCATTTTTCCCATTGCAAATCCCCTGTTACATAGGTTAACATGGTAGGAAGTTATTAATTAATAACTCTTGATAGGAGAGGGCTAGAGGTGCCATTCAAAGATTTCCCCGAATGGTATTAATAAATCCAACAATATGATATTGTTGAATTTCTCCTAAAGTGTACATACAAGAAGTTATAAGACTTTCTTGTTTGTAAGTCCAGATTCAGCCTTCCAGTGGTCTGCCCTGATTGGTCAGAGTTAAGTGGATTAGCCAGTCTGCCTGGAGAGGTGATAAAGAGCCCCTGGGGTTATCCAGCTGGGCTGGGAGGGCAGTGTGCTGGTCCACAGGAATGCCAGGCCTGGGGGAGGAGTTGTAAACCATGGGCTTCAAAGAGAACAGCAGAACCCTGTGTCATTTACAGCTTTGAACTTTCCACCTCAGGCAGATTGGGGGATTAAGGAAGGTATGAGCAGATGCAGGGGGGAGAGTCTAAGTAAATTAGCCATCCTAGGGGTGTGTTTAGCCAGCTTTTGCCTCCTTGCTGGAAAATCTGCCATTATGGATTTGGAAGATTTGATGCACTCTGGGACAAAATAATGCCACACTCTACAGGATGTGGTCATATCTTTGAGGAGTTACCCTGCTCCCATTGGTCAGGAAGTGACCTCCTGCTTGACCCAGAGAACTTGGAATAAGTATCTGAGAGGGGCAGAGCCCTCCAGATCTGCTGCTTGAAACTGAAGAAAGCAAGACATTGTGCCAAGCTGAGAAGTTTTGCTGTGCAAATTCTAAGGCCTGACCTCTGAAGCCTGCACCATCAGAAACTACAGCCCTGTGGACTACCTTGCTTAAAAAGAAGTAAAGAGTGGACTCCCTGCAAGCTACAGGTTAACAGAGCTCACCTGGACCCTCACCACCAAGGATCATCAACCTGGGGAACTACCAGTGGATTTGTAAGGGTGACGTCCAAGTGGATTGTGGGAACTGAAGTCCTCAACTTTCAAGGACCATCTTGGAGCTTCCAGACCCTTGGAGTGAGTTTGAGACACTTTGGGACACTTTGAGGAACTTCAGGAAGAAGTTCAAGAAGTTTGGAGAACTTTGGAGGAACTTTGGAGGAACTTTGGAAAAAAGCTCCATAGAGGGACCGACTCAACCTGGTCAGCCAAGCCGCCTGCCTTCAACCGCAAGCCTGCCAAGCCATCCAGGTTCGTCCCGCTAAAAGCTCCGTCGGTCCAACTTCCAGAGTTTGACCGGGAGTAGAAGATATCCGAGGCCGGCGAACCCTCACCGAACCCGGCCTGGTGAAGAGCATCGAGGGACCCCGCGAGAAAAAGCTCCAGAAAAGTTTCTAAGTCCGCTCGTAGAAAAGGTGACCGGGAGCAACCGCGAAAGCCAAGCCGCCTTCCTTCAACCGCGTGTCGGCCTGGATCCTGGATTTGCCCCGCTGGAACGCTCCAAATGCCGGACCGCAAAAGTTTCTAAGTCCGAACGTAGGAAGGTGACCGGGAACTCATCGCAAGGCAAGCTGGCGGACCCTCACCGAACCCGGACTGGCTGAGAGCTTCGAGGGACCTCGGGGAGAAAAGCTCCAGAAAAGTTTCTAAGTCCGAAGGTAAAAACTGTGACTGGGACCTTCCGCGTGGGGTATGCGCTCAGGGCTCCATCGCAGTCGGCCTGAAACTTTGACTTTGGGTCGGTCTATCGCGAGCCTGTATCCCAATATGGTGCTATAAGCCTCTAAGTGCTATATTTTGCTAAATCTTTGAAAATTCATATCTCCGGTTCCCTATATTGGATTTTTGTCGTTTTGGTGTCATTTTAAAGATAAAAATATTTCCTATGTTTATAAATTGGTGTTGGAGTTTTATTATGTGTTGTGTCTTAATTATTTACTGAATTGGTGTTTTTAAATGCTTTACATACCTGTCTTTGAAGTTAAGCCTGTCTGCTCGCAGCCACGTTACCAAGGGTTGAGCATAGGATAAATTTTCTAAGACCTATGCTGAGTCCCACCAATGATTAGTGGCCTTATTGCCAGTGGCAGACCTACATTTGCCCCTACCAATAATCCACTTTCCAACATTTGGTGCTCAGCGGTGTGGATGAGGACTTGTGTTTAAAAGTACACCTTTCAGTAAAGTGAATTAAGATTATAAAAATCCTCTAAATTGCCTTAGAACAAAACTTTTGAGTTTGATTTTTGGAATTTGGACTAAACTGTTTTTAATCCATTGTTTTGATTTTTCCAAATTGTTCTAAGTCTGTTGTGCCTAGTTTTTGTGACCCAAAACTAGGGAACCATGGAGCTGGACTCTGGCTAAACTGTCCCAGTTTAAGATGGCTGATCTTAGGGAACAGTGTAGGCTTAGGGGCTGCCTGCTTTCAGGAAGCTTAAGAAGGCAGGTTGCTTGAGTCCCTAAAGGCCTGGGCTGGGGCAGCTGAGGAGAGTCAAGGGGGGATAGAGGGTGTCCCCCCCAACCTCCTCCAAGAGGAGGTTGAGGATGATGCCTCTTCCATTTTAACTAGTGTTAGTCAATTGAATCCAGATGGTGGGAGTGTGGAAGGGTCCCTTACTCAGGGACCACCACCGTCCCTTGCAGAGAGACAGCTTAAGTCTCAATTAGCTTTGATAGCTTTGGAGCAGAGGAAACTGGACTTGGCTGAGAAGAGATGGGAGAGGGAGGAGGCGTTGAAAAGAAATGGTGGCAGTGAAAATGATGAAGATTTTGAAATGTCCAGGGGTGGTGCATTTGATCACAAACTTCCCAAGGGTATAGTACCCAAGTACACTGAGGGGGATGACATTGACAAGTGGCTAGCAGCTTTTGAGAGGGCCCTTAGAATGAGTAGGGTCCACTCTAAGTATTGGGGTGCACTCCTGTGGGAGTTGATCCCAGTAGCTGGGAGGGATAGGCTCCTGACCCTGAAGGGAGAGGATGCAGAATCATACCAGCAGATGAAGGCATGCTTAGTCAAGAGGTTTGGTCTGACTCCAGAGCAGTACAGGGTGAAGTTTAGAGGCACCCAGAAATTGAGTTCAAAGTCTTGGGCAGACTTTGTGGACGTTTCAGTGAAGGCACTGGAAGGCTGGATTGTTGGTAACAAAGTTGACACATATGAGGGATTGTATAATTTGTTTTTGAAAGAACATATTTTGACTCATTGTGCAGAAGAGAAGTTACGCCAGTATCTAGTGGACTCTAAGCTGACAGACCCCAGAGAGCTGGGGGAAGCAGCTGATGAGTAGGTGAGAACCCGGGTTTCCATTCAGCACCAGGGGTGACCAGAAGAAAGGAGGACAGGTCCCTCCCCAGGGGAAAGCCCAAGGGAAAGAAGGTCAAAACCAGAAGGAGTCCTCCAAAGACCCACAAAAACCTGCACAAGGAGGGGGGGCCCCGAGCCAACCCAAATCCAAAGGGAGGTGGAACCAGGGAAAGAATGGTAGGTTCTTTGATCCCTCAAAAGTGGGTAAGTGCTTTAACTGTAACCAGCCAGGGCACAAGCAGGGAGATGCTGTCTGCGCCAAGAAGCTCCCCACTAAGGGGCCATCCACAGGGATTGCCAGTGTCGGTGTAGGGGTGGAGAGTGGTGCCCCAGTGAGGGGTAGTCAGGTGGTGGAAGCAACCTTAGTGTCCCTGGGTGGGGTGAATATTGCAACCCTGACTGCCTTACCTCCAAACATGGACAAGTACAGGCAAAGGCCTAAAGTGAATGGGACTGAGGTTGAGGCTATCAGAGACACTGGGGCTAGTGTAACTATGGTCCTGGATGAGCTGGTGCCTCCAGAGAGGTTGTTACCTGGTGAGTTTCACCAGGTGACTTATGCAGACAGCACTACCAAACTCCATCCTATGGCTGTGGTGGATTTGGAATGGGGAGGTGTGACAGGCCCTATGAGGGTAGCTGTGTCAAAGGTGCTCCCAGTCTAGTGTTTACTGGGCAATGATCTTGAAGCCTCAGTGTGGTCAGAGGTGGAGAGAGGACTCCATATGAAAATATTGGAGCTCCCTGAGTGGGTATGTGCTGTGACTAGGTCACAGACTAGCCAGAAGGGAGGGGCTGGACACTTGGACCCTGGAACAAAGGGCCAAGCATCCAAGGACAAGGGTACTGGGCCTGGTGAGCCAGCCCAGGGAACTCCAGAGGTGCAGGAACAATCTGACCCTAATGGGGAGGATCTGGCCTCTGAGGGAGGGACTCCATCCCTGCCAGAGCTGTCAGATTTGGCAGAATTGACAGGAGCAGGTGGACCCTCCAGAGAGGAGTTCAGTAAGGGACAGCGTGACTGTCCCACCCTTGAGAGCTTGAGGCGGATTGCTTCCAAACAAGAGGAAGGGGATGACAGTGGGTTTCATAGAATCTATTGGGAAGATGGACTGCTTTATACTGAGGCCAGAAACCTCAAGGAGGGGGCCACCAGGAGGTTTGTGGTGCCCCAAAGGTACAGAGAGTTCATCCTGACTTTGGGTCATGATATCCCCTTGGCAGGACATTTGGGACAGACAAAGACATGGAACCGGTTGGTGAACCATTTCTACTGGCCCCATATGTCTGAAAAGGTGAAGGAGTTTTGCAGCTCCTGTGTTACCTGTCAGGCCAGCAGGCAAGGCAGGGGGCAAGACAAAGGCTCCCCTAATACCACTGCCAGTGGTTGGGGTTCCTTTTGAAAGGGTGGGGATAGACATTGTTGGTCCCCTGGACCCACCTACTGCATCAGGGAATAGGTATATCTTAGTAGTAGTGGACCATGCCACTAGGTACCCTGAAGCCATCCCTCTTAGAACCATTGATGCTCCTGCAGTGGCTAGAGCACTGCTTGGTGTGTTCACCAGAGTGGGTTTTCCAAAAGAGGTGGTGTCAGATAGGGGCACGAATTTCCTGTCCAGCTATCTGACTGCTATGTGGGATGAGTGTGGTGTCAACTACAAGTTCACCACCCCAAATCACCCACAAGCAAATGGTCTTGTTGAGAGATTCAACAAAACCCTGAAGGGCATGATAACTGGGTTGTCAGAGAAACTCAGGAGGAGATGGGATGTTCTCCTCCCATGCTTACTGTTTGCCTACAGGGAGGTGCCACAGAAAGGGGTTGGTTTCAGTCCCTTTGAGTTTTTGTATGGGCACCCTGTGAGGGGGCCATTGAGCCTGCTGAGAGAGTCTTTAAAGAAGCGTCTTAAAGAAGCAAAGGACAATGTGCTTGACTTTGTGCTAGGCCTGAGATCTAGAATGGCAGAGTACATGTACAAGGCAAACAGGAAGCTGGAGGCCAGCCAGGAGCTCATGAAGCACTGGTATGATCAAAAGGCTACTATGCCTGAGTATACTCCAGGACAATTGGTGTGGGTGTTGGAGCCTGTGGCTCCCAGGGCCCTCCATGACAAGTGGAGTGGGCCCTATCCAATCTTAGAAAAGAAGGGTGAGGTTACCTATTTGGTTGACCTTGGCACCCCCAGGAACCCAAATAGGGTCCTGCATGTGAATAGATTGAAACCCCACCATGACAGGGCAGACATGACCATGCTACTGGTCACTGATGAGGGTGTGGGGGAGGAAACTGAGCCTGTGCCCGACCTCCTCTCCACTAATGTGCCAGATGGGTCAGTGGAGGGGGTGATACTCTCTCCCAAGTTGACAGACCAGCAGCACAGAGACTGTAAGCAAGTGCTGGAGCAGTTTGCTGGCCTGTTCTCTTTGACCCCAGGCATCACTGAGTGGTGTGTGCACCACATTGACACTGGTGACAGCCTACCTGTCAAAAATAAACTGTACAGGTTGTCTGACCATGTCAGAGCCAGCATTAAAGCTGAGGTTGCTAAGATGCTGGAATTGGGGGTAATTGAACCATCTGAGAGCCAATGGGCCAGTCCAGTGGTGCTGGTACCTAAACCTAATCCTTAGGGGGGACCCAAGGAGTTAAGGTTCTGTGTGGACTACAGAGGATTGAATGCAGTCACAAAGACTGACGCTCACCCTATACCTAGAGCTGATGAGCTCATTGATAGGATAGGGGCTGCTAAGTACCTGAGTACTTTTGATTTGACTTCAGGTTACTGGCAGATTACCCTCACTGATGGAGCGAAGGCGAGGTCGGCATTCTCCACACCAGAGGGACATTATCAGTTCAAGGTAATGCCCTTTGGCTTAAAGAATGCACCTGTCACCTTCCAAAGGTTGGTGAACAGGGTCGTGTCTGGGTTGGAACAGTTCAGTGCAGCTTACTTGGATGATATAGCTGTATACAGTTCTACCTGGGGGGATCACTTAAGCCACCTAAGGGAAGTGCTTCAGGCCATGCAGCAGGCAGGCCTGACTATTAAGGCAAGCAAGTGCCAAATAGGGCAGAGTTCTGTGGTGTACCTGGGCCACCTGGTAGGTGGGGGCCATGTACAGCCTCTCCAAGCTAAAATCCAAACTATTTTGGATTGGACAGCTCCTGTTACCCAGACTCAGGTCAGGGCCTTCCTTGGACTGACAGGGTACTATAGAAGGTTTGTTCAAAATTATGGGACCATTGTGGGGCCCCTAACAGAACTCACTTCTAAAAAGAGGCCCAAGAAGGTGGCTTGGACCCCAGAGTGTCAGAAGGCCTTTGACACTCTGAAAGCTGCTATGTATTCAGCACCAGTGCTACTGGCCCCTGACTACACAAAATAATTTGTGGCTCAGACAGATGCTTCAGATCAAGGGATTGGGGCAGTGTTGTCACAGCTAAATGAAGAGGGCCTTGATCAGCCAGTTGCCTTTATTAGCAGGAGGCTTCTTCCCAGAGAGCAGAGGTGGAGTGCCATTGAGAGAGAGGCTTTTGCTGTGGTTTGGTCCCTGAAAAAGTTGAGACCATATTTGTTTGGGACTCACTTTCGTGTTCAAACTTACCACAGGCCTCTCAGGTGGCTCATGCAGATGAGAGGGGAGAATCCCAAGCTGTTAAGGTGGTCCATTTCCCTACAGAGGATGGACTTTACAGTGGAACACAGACCTGGGGTTGCCCATGCAAATACGGATGGACTGTCCAGGTTTTTCCACTTAGCTGATGAGGACTACCAGGGTGTAGGTTAGTAACTCATCACCTTTCGTTTGGGGGGGGGCTATGTTGCACAGTCATCCTGTGCCCTGGGCACCCCCCAACTTTTTGCTGAATGGTACTGGTGGTAACTGACTCTGACTGACCATGGGCTTTGCCTAACCAGGCCCAGGGCCAGTGCTATGCTGAAAACACTTAGATACAGTGAAAACACCTACATACACTAGGGTACACTATGGGTTGGGGTACCCCTGTGATTGGCATGACCTACCCTATAAGCCCCTAGTATATAATAGGGCAGGGGAATTTAAACTACCTATCAGTCCCTAGTATGTAGTAGGGCATGGCAGTTTAAGAGGCCAGCAGCCTTTCTGCACTTGCATGTGTGCACTGCTGAGGCCTGAGGTCAGTTTTAAAAGCAGCCCTGGGTGCCATGACTGCTTTTAAAAAGTAAATTGTGCCCAAACTCGACTTTGGTGTTTGGGGCACTTAAAAATGGATAACCTACAATGTTATGGCATATTAGGGACCCCCAGGGTCTCCCCTAGGTATCCCAGGGGTGAGGGGTCAGGTATCTATAAGGTAGACCCTTATAAAATGAGTTTTATATGCCCTGGGTTAAGTGAAATTTCACATTTCACTCCCCACATTGTGGTAAAGTGCTCCCCAAATTCGACTTTGATGCTAGGAGCACTGTGAAGTGAGGATCTGCAATATTTCTACAGATTCAGAACCCCAAAAGTCTCCCCTAGTTGTCCCATGGGGTGGGGGTCCTGTAGATATAAGCAAAGTACTTATAAAATATGTTTTTGTAAGTCCTGGTGCTGGAAAAATGGCCCAAGTCATTTTTCCCATTGCAAATCCCCTGTTACATAGGTTAACATGGTAGGAAGTTATTAATTAATAATTCTTGATAGGAGAGGGCTAGAAGTGCCATTCAAAGATTTCCCCGAATGGTATTAATAAATCCAACAATATGATATTGTTGAATTTCTCCTAAAGTGTACATACAAAAAGTTATAAGACTTTCTTGTTTGTAAGTCCAGATTCAGCCTTCCAGTGGTCTGCCCTGATTGGTCGGAGTTAAGTGGATTAGACAGCCTGCCTGGAGAGGTGAGAAAGAGCCCCTGGGGTTATCCAGCTGGGCTGGGAGAGCAGTGTGCTGGTCCACAGGAATGCCAGGCCAGGGGGAGGAGTTGTAAACCATGGGCTTCAAAAAGAAAAGCAGAACCCCGTGTCATTTACAGCTTTGAACTTTCCACCTCAGGCAGATGGGGGGATTAACCGCTTCGACACTCATGACGGCTCCACGCCGTCATGAGCCACGGTAGCCGTGTGCTCATGACGGCGTGGAGCCGTCATAGCCACGCCCGCTCCCTGCCGCTCCGCCCACGCGGCACTAATTCCCCGCCTGTGCGGGAGAATTAATGAGCGGGCGGGGGCTATGACGGCTCCACGCCGTCATGAGTACACGGCTACCGTGGCTCATGACGGCGTGGAGCCGTCATGAGCGTCGAAGCGCCACGCCCACCCCCTTGCCCCGCCCGCGCCGCGGCCGAATTCGCGGCGCAGGGAAGGGGTTAAGGAAGGTATGAGCAGATGCAGGGGGGAGAGTCTAAGTAAATTAGCCATCCTAGGGGTGTGTTTAGCCAGCTCTTGCCTCCTTGCTGGAAAATCTGCCATTATGGATTTGGAAGATTTGATGCACTCTGGGACAAAATAATGCCACATTCTACAGGATGTGGTCATATCTTTGAGGAGTTACCCTGCTCCCATTGGTCAGGAAGTGAACTCCGGCTTGACCCAGAGAACTTGGAATAAGTATCTGAGAGGGGCAGAGCCCTCCAGGTCTGCTGCTTGAAACTGAAGAAAGCAAGACATTGTGCCAAGCTGAGAAGTTTTGCTGTGCAAATTCTAAGGCCTGACCTCTGAAGCCTGCACCATCAGAAACTACAGCCCGGTGGACTACCTTGCTGAAAAAGAAGTAAAGAGTGGACTCCCTGCAAGCTACAGGTTAACAGAGTTCACCTGGACCCTCACCACCAAGGATCATCAACCTGGGGAACTACCAGTGGATTTGTAAGGGTGACGTCCAAGTGGATTGTGGGAACTGAAGTCCTCAACTTTCAAGGACCATCTTGGAGCTTCCAGACCCTTGGAGTGAGTTTGAGACACTTTGGGAACCTTTGAGGAACTTCAGGAAGAAGTTCAAGAAGTTTGGAGAACTTTGGAGGAACTTTGGAAAAAAGCTCCATAGAGGGACCGACTCAACCTGGTCAGCCAAGCCGCCTGCCTTCAACCACGAGCCGGCCAAGTCATCCAGGTTCGTCCCACTAAAAGCTCCGTCGGTCCAACTTCCAGAGTTTGACCGGGAGTAGAAGATATCCGAGGCCGGTGAACCCTCACCGAACCCGGCCTGGTGAAGAGCATCGAGGGACCCCGCGAGAAAAAGCTCCAGAAAAGTTTCTAAGTCCGCTCGTAGAAAAGGTGACCGGGAGCAACCGCGAAAGCCAAGCCGCCTGCCTTCAACCGCGTTTCGGCCTGGATCCTGGGTTTGCCCCGCTGGAACGCTCCAAATGCAGGACCGCAAAAGTTTCTAAGTCCGAACGTAGGAAGGTGACCGGGAGCTCATCGCAAGGGAAGCCGGCAGACCCTCACCGAACCCGGACTGGCTGAGAGCTTCGAGGGACCTCGGGGAGAAAAGCTCCAGAAAAGTTTCTAAGTCCAAAGGTAAAAACTGTGACCGGGACCTTCCGTGTGGGGTATCCGCTAAGGGCTCCATCGCGGTCGGCCTGAAACTTTTACTTTGGGTCGGTCTATCGCGAGCTTGTATCCCAATATGGTGCTATAAGCTTCTAAGTGCTATGGGGCCCATTACGATACCCGGCGTAAAAAAATCCGCCAGGCATGGAAGCGGCAAAAATCCGCCCGCACACACCGTCTGAACACCGACCACGCCATTACGATAACACAAACCGAAAACCGCCATCGGCGGAAAAATCACACAAGATACCGCCCGCCATCGTCCGAGTCGGAGTCAAACCGCCCGCCACGGACGGAAACACGCACGACAACACAAAACCGCCCGCCCTCACGGCCGACACACCGCACGTGAGATTACGATCGCACCGCCATGAGCGCGGGAAAACTACAAATATACCGCCCGCCAGCGCAAACAACGCCGATGAGAATCGACACGGCAGAAGCCATGGCGCCCACGTCCCTGCACAGAAACCATCCGCTGACAAAAACAATCGCACACAACATGGCCAACAAGTCCACACAACAAGGCACGCACAAATACACAAGCACAGTACACATCCCGAAAACACCCCCTGGACAAACAAAAACTACAAAGGCCAGAACACCAGACACAACACACCTGAAAACAACAGACCATGAGGACACACCCACATAGGTAAGTACAAAAGCAGCACTCCCACAGACCACAACCCCTTGCAACATTGCAAACTAGAGAGGAGAGGAGAGGACACAGTGACACAGCAAGGACAGCAGCACACCACAGAAACGCACACATCACCACCACCACCACCAAACACCGGCACCACAAACCCCCTGCACATTACACAACACACACCGCACCAGCACCACAAACACCATGGCACCACAAAGAATGCCCAAGTTCACGCCCATTGAGCTGATGGTCATGGTCGACGAGATCATCAAGGTGCACCCACAAATCTATGGGAACCTGGTTCAGCACACACCATTAGCCACCAGAAAGAGAATGTGGAACCGGATCGTAGACCAGGTCAATGCAGTCGGGACCCTGCCCAGGAACAGAGTTGAAATCAACAAACGGTGGAATGACGTCAAGAGCCTGGTCAAGAAGAAGGAGAGCAAGAACAGAGAGCTGGCAGCCGTCACTGGCGGAGGGAATCCCGCGCTCTTCAAGACCTTCAAAGCGTGGGAGGAGAAGGTGCGAGTCATTATACATCCGGAGATCCTCGCCGGATTAGCAGGGGAGTGGAGGCTGGTAAGTACAAACTAATGTATACCAGCACA
>CAWUFW010008241.1:0-200000 GCA_963921515.1 Calotriton arnoldi
TATGTTGGAGTATGCTGGTTGTGTCATGCATTACCCGTCCTATGAGTGGGGATGGTAGTAGTGACAGGCATCCAGCCCCCCATGAGTAGGGGTGGTGGTTGTGGTAGGCATCCAGACCCCATGAGTAGGGGTGGTGGTAGTGACAGGCATCCAGCCCCCTGAGTAGGGGTGGTGGTAGTGGTAGGCATCCAGGCCCCCATGAGTAGGGGTGGTGGTAGTGGTATGCATCAATTCCCCTATGAGTGGGGATGGTAGTAGTGACAGGCATCCAGCCCCCCATGAGTAGGGGTGGTGGTAGTGGTAGGCATCCAGGCCCCCCTCAGTAGGGGTGGTGGTAGTGGTAGGCATCCAGGCCCCCATGAGTAGGGGTGGTGGTAGTGGTAGGCATCCAGCCCCCCATGAGTAGGGGTGGTGGTAGTTGTAGGCATCCAGGCCCCCATGAGTAGGGGTGGTGGTAGTGGTAGGCATCCAGGCCCCCTGAGTAGGGGTGGTGGTAGTGGTAGGCATCCAGGCCCCCATGAGTAGGGGTGGTGGTAGTGGTATGCATCAATTCCCTATGAGTGGGGATGGTAGTAGTGACAGGCATCCAGCCCCCATGAGTAGGGGTGGTGGTAGTGGTAGGCATCCAGGCCCCTGAGTAGGGGTGGTGGTAGTGGTAGGCATCCAGGCCCCCATGAGTAGGGGTGGTGGTAGTGGTAGGCATCCAGCCCCCCATGAGTAGGGGTGGTGGTAGTGACAGGCATCCAGCCCCCATGAGTAGGGGTGGTGGTAGTGACAGGCATCCATCCCCCTATGAGTGGGGATGGTAGTAGTGACAGGCATCCAGCCCCCATGAGTAGGGGTGGTGGTATTGATAGGCTTCCAGCCCCCCATGAGTAGGGGTGGTGGTAGTGACAGGCATTCATCCCCCTATGAGTGGGGATGGTAGTAGTGACAGGCATCCAGCCCCCCATGAGTAGGGGTGGTGGTAGTCGTAGGCATCAATTCCCCTATGAGTGGGGATGGTAGTAGTGACAGGCATCCAGGCCCCCATGAGTAGGGGTGGTGGTAGTGGTAGGCATCAATTCCCCTATGAGTGGGGATGGTAGTAGTGACAGGCATCCAGCCCCCCATGAGTAGGGGTGGTGGTTGTGGTAGGCATCCAGGCCCCCATGAGTAGGGGTGGTGGTAGTGGTAGGCATCCAGCCCCCCCTGAGTAGGGGTGGTGGTAGTGGTAGGCATCCAGGCCCCCATGAGTAGGGGTGGTGGTGGTGGTAGGCATCCAGCCCCCCATGAGTAGGGGTGGTGGTAGTGGTAGGCATCCAGGCCCCCCTGAGTAGAGGTGGTGGTAGTGGTAGGCATCCAGGCCCACATGAGTAGGGGTGGTGGTAGTGACAGGCATCAATTCCCCTATGAGTGGGGATGGTAGTAGTGACAGGCATCCAGGCCCCCATGAGTAGGGGTGGTGGTAGTGGTAGGCATCAATTCCCCTATGAGTGGGGATGGTAGTAGTGACAGGCATCCAGCCCCCCATGAGTAGGGGTGGTGGTTGTGGTAAGCATCCAGGCCCCCATGAGTAGGGGTGGTGGTATTGGTAGGCATCCAGCCCCCCATGAGTAGGGGTGGTGGTAGTGGTAGGCATCCAGGCCCCCATGAGTAGGGGTGGTGGTAGTGGTAGGCATCCAGCCCCCATGAGTAGGGGGTGGTGGTAGTGGTAGGCATCCAGGCCCCCTGTGTAGGGGTGGTGGTAGTGGTAGGCATCCAGGCCCACATGAGTAGGGATGGTGGTAGTGACAGGCATCCAGCCCCCTGAGTAGGGGTGGTGGTAGTGGTAGGCATTCAGGCCCCCATGAGTAGGGGTGGTGGTAGTAGTAGGCATCAATTCCCCTATGAGTGGGGATGGTAGTAGTGACAGGCATCCAGCCCCCATGAGTAGGGGTGGTGGTTGTGGTAGGCATCCAGGCCCCCATGAGTAGGGGTGGTGGTAGTGGTAGGCATCCAGCCCCCATGAGTAGGGGTGGTGGTAGTGGTAGGCATCCAGGCCCCCATGAGTAGGGGTGGTGGTAGTGGTAGGCATCCAGCCCCCATGAGTAGGGGTGGTGGTAGTGACAGGCATCCAGCCCCCCATGAGTAGGGGTGGTGGTAGTGACAGGCATCCATCCCCCTATGAGTGGGGATGGTAGTAGTGACAGGCATCCAGCCCCCCATGAGTAGGGGTGGTGGTAGTCGTAGGCATCAATTCCCCTATGAGTGGGGATGGTAGTAGTGACAGGCATCCAGGCCCCCATGAGTAGTGGTGGTGGTAGTGGTAGGCATCAATTCCCCTATGAGTGGGGATGGTAGTAGTGACAGGCATCCAGCCCCCATGAGTAGGGGTGGTGGTTGTGGTAGGCATCCAGGCCCCCATGAGTAGGGGTGGTGGTAGTGGTAGGCATCCAGCCCCCCATGAGTAGGGGTGGTGGTAGTGGTAGGCATCCAGGCCCCCATGAGTAGGGGTGGTGGTAGTGGTAGGCATCCAGCCCCCCATGAGTAGGGGTGGTGGTAGTGGTAGGCATCCAGGCCCCCCTGAGTAGGGGTGGTGGTAGTGGTAGGCATCCAGGCCCACATGAGATGGGGTGGTGGTAGTGACAGGCATCAATTCCCCTATGAGTGGGGATGGTAGTAGTGACAGGCATCCAGGCCCCCATGAGTAGGGGTGGTGGTAGTGGTAGGCATCAATTCCCCTATGAGTGGGGATGGTAGTAGTGACAGGCATCCAGCCCCCCATGAGTAGGGGTGGTGGTTGTGGTAAGCATCCAGGCCCCCATGAGTAGGGGTGGTGGTAGTGGTAGGCATCCAGCCCCCCATGAGTAGGGGTGGTGGTAGTGGTAGGCATCCAGGCCCCCATGAGTAGGGGTGGTGGTAGTGGTAGGCATCCAGCCCCCCATGAGTAGGGGTGGTGGTAGTGGTAGGCATCCAGGCTCCCCTGTGTAGGGGTGGTGGTAGGCATCCAGGCCCACATGAGTAGGGGTGGTGGTAGTGACAGGCATCCAGCCCCCCCTGAGTAGGGGTGGTGGTAGTGGTAGGCATTCAGGCCCCCATGAGTAGGGGTGGTGGTAGTGGTAGGCATCAATTCCCCTATGAGTGGGGATGGTAGTAGTGACAGGCATCCAGCCCCCATGAGTAGGGGTGGTGGTTGTGGTAGGCATCCAGGCCCCCATGAGATGGGGTGGTGGTAGTGGTAGGCATCCAGCCCCCATGAGTAGGGGTGGTGGTAGTGGTAGGCATCCAGGCCCCCATGAGTAGGGGTGGTGGTAGTGGTAGGCATCCAGCCCCCATGAGTAGGGGTGGTGGTAGTGACAGGCATCCAGCCCCCCATGAGTAGGGGTGGTGGTAGTGACAGGCATCCATCCCCCTATGAGTGGGGATGGTAGTAGTGACAGGCATCCAGCCCCCCATGAGTAGGGGTGGTGGTAGTGGTAGGCATCCAGGCCCCCATGAGTAGGGGTGGTGGTAGTGGTAGGCATCCAGCCCCCCATGAGTGGGGGTCGTGGTAGTGGAAGCCATCAGGCCCCTATGGGTGTGTATGGCATTGGTGATAGCCATCCCGCCCCTATGGTTCGGCTGTTGCTGTGTACGTCATTTCTGCATCCCTATGTGTGTGTGACATATGTCGGGTACGTGTCGTTTGTTTGTGTAGTGGGTGTTTGACTTACCGTCTGCGCCGTACGCGTCCGTACCGGTTCCGGTAATAGATGTACAGTATTGGTAGGACCTGCGCGATGGGATTCATGGTTGGTTCGTCTCGTTCGGGTTTCTCGTGGCTTCGACTCGTACTCGTAGCTGGGTGTTCGTCTCGTAGCCGTGGATCGTCTTGTGGCGCGAATCGGAGCTTATGTGCGGCTCTCCCGGATGCTCTGACATGCCGGACGTAGCGACCAGTTCGGCGCGTACGGAGTGCGCATCGTACTTGTCCGGCCGGAAGGTGCTGTGTATTTACTTCCGTGCGACTCGATTCGGCGTTTCCGGATCCAGCTCGGTCGGGGAACTGGAGCTGGAATGGGAACGTACGGCTCGCTCGGAATTTTAGCAGTAATGCGCATCGTACTTGCTCGCTCGGACGACTGTTCGAATCGTTCGGGAAAAACGCATTCGGCTCGTATCTTTTCCAGACGAATCGTATTCGGTGCGCTTCAGGCCGAGATCGGAATCGACCCCCAAGGCGGATTTAAAATCCACGAAACAAAGATATAATGGTTGCTTCTTTGCTATGTATTTGTCTATTAGTACTGAGAGGACTAGTATATTTGTCGCTGTTCCCAATTCTTGCATAAAACCTGATTGATTAGGCTGGATTATCTGCTTCTCAGTTGCCTATTCAGATAGCCTTGACAGTAGTACCCCTGCAAAGAGTTTGGCGTCTGTGTCTTGTAATGTGATTAGTCGATAATTGCCTGGCTGTGCCCAGTCGCCACTTTTGTATGTAGGTGATACTAATGAACCTGTCCATGTTACCGGTATTGATGAGGATTGAGCTGCTTTCTTAAATACTCTTGTGAGATATTCTGCCCAAAGAGCGGGGTTTTCTTTGTATAAATCAAATGGAATCCCGTTTGGGCCCGGGGCTCCATGTTTTTTTTTGTTTTCGATTTAGTTTACATACTTGATCTTCAGTTATATCTAATTCGTTTTTGAAACTCCTTTTTTCCATTCCTATGTAATTGGGTATATTTTCGTTTTGTATAGTTTCCGGATTACTATTCAAGTGAGTTGTTAAAAATCCTATCCAGACAGCTTCAGTTAGAGTAGACATTACAGGTGTCTTACTAGTTCTAGATAGGCCGTTTATCAATTTTCAGAAATCTCTTGAGTTGTTCATTGTACTTGTGTAGTGCTTTTGCCCAAAGATTTTGTTTTAATTGAGTTTTTTCTTCCCAAATTAACCTTCTCAGGTCATTGTTAATACTTTTAAATTTGGAACGAAGGGCTGTATTATCCAGCCATTTTTTTGTTAGTCTCAATAGTCTGTTGCGGTTTCTTTTTAAGAGGCAGCTTGAGTAGGATAGCTTTATTCTATGTAGTGCTTCAACTTGACTGCTAAGTTGTTGTTTTTATATAAGGTTTCGATGCATGGGTGGAAACAAATTTTTATATAAAAAGTGTCCAACTTTCAATTACATAGAGAGAATCCCTTCAAAGCTTTCCTTAACCAGTTTGAGTGCCAATTTACTGGTGGGTGCTTTGGAGTCTTCTTTCCAATACAGTCTCCTCTAGTTTACTGTTCCAGTCTCTCCAGGAAGAGTTCTTAATTTTTTATATCTTCTACATTGGAGCTTTATGTCCAATATTTGTTGGCTGTGATCACTTCCATTTGTTTTTCCAATGTGGAAGGATGATATCTTCTGGAATAAGTTCATGGATACTATTGTGTAGTCAATTCTTGATTTGTAACCATGTGCGTGGTACGTCCACGCCGGCGGTATGTCTGTGAAAACCTCCCATTTAATATTCTCAAGCCCAGGGATTCTAGATCTTTTAAAATATTTTTTTCCCACTACATCTCCTGCGCCTTTATTCTCTGGGAGTAATGATTGTTGAGTTATTGCCCATAGATGGTCCTGTTGTAATGTTGCATTGTCTCTGGTATATGACCATAGCAGATTCATGTTAAAGTCGCCCGAAATAATAAATTCGGTATGTAGGTCCTCAAACACTTGCTGCAATACAATGCTGGTAAGATTCGTAGCCATAATCTTCCTAGTTCTTGCATCAGGATGTATATAAAAGTTTATAAGCAATAATAGTTTTAATTTGTTTTTTTCCTTGTAGTGTTATTTTACTATTAAGATGTTATTATCATTTGTGACTACTTGTTCATGCTCCAATTTTAAATCTATTGCTATAAATGTTGCTAGACCCCTACTGGGACGCCCATATTTGATTTGTTTAATCACCGGCAGAAAATACCCTGCAAAACCTTCTAACATCAGAGATTGAATTGCCCCGGTTTCTTGCAGGAGTATAATCTGAAAGTTACTTGACTTAGAGGTTAAGTGCGCATTTTGTATTTCGGCTTTTACCCCATTTATATTCCAGGAGCATAATCTTATTGCTTCTCTTTGATTAGATGATTTCTCTTTAACACTCTCAGGCTTTCCCTGTCAAGGTTGTATTACCCCATGAAGGGCCGCTGTCAACCATCCTTGATTTAATTTTAAAGGCTTTTCTTCTTGAATTTGGTTCATTTTTGTTGTTTGTAAGTTAGTAGTTGTGCCAATAGGGTTTTTCAATATTGAAAATACTTGGTTGTTTATGTTTTTACCATTGATATTCAGTTCTCTCTTGTAATGTAAATGGGCGTGGGTATACAGATTGAGGGGGCATGCTGATTTTTATTCCCCAGTTTAAAAAGGTTTCATATTCATTGAGGATTAGTTCTAATAGACGGGTGAAATTCAGTGTTACTAGTGTCAGCTCTTGATTATCTTCTTTATTTGAGAGAAATTCAATAGTTTCAATGTTTTCACTTGTGATTTTTTCGAGAGAAGGGATTGCTTTAAAAAGTCTTAAAATATTTCCCCGATGTCATGCCTACCCCTGGACTGATATTCTGGTTTAAAGATAAGTTGGACCTTACCATCATTGTGATTGTTGATTGTTCTCTTCTTTTCATCTGCTGAGATGGATGTATATTCTTTCTTTGATGAACTCATCTGCAGGTTTTTTGACTCTACAAAGCTAGTTGGTTCCACATGCGTGCCCACTATGGTTCTCCTATAGCAATGTTTTGGACTTTGTTGAACCTTAATTGTTCTTTGTATTGGGTTTTCAATAGTATATCCATCAGTATCCTCACACTGCCCCTCCTAAATGTTTTGCTGGTAGTTCGATCTTTTCAGTTTATACAATATATTAGGTGTATCCTGGCTCGTGGAGACGGTCCCATCCCATGTTGGTCTACAGGCTTCATACGCCAGGGCTTCTCTCTTCAGTCCATTCATGTTCATCCCTTCTGTGCCCTGTTTGAGTCTGTGACGTTGTATTTCACTTTTTTGTCTTTCTGGTGATTCATGTTCTTGTTGTTCAATTTGCTCACTCTTTTCTTTGCTTCGGAGGAGTCAGTGAGCCCTGGTGCGAGTTATCTGACAGGAGAGTGTCATCGTCTGTGGGGAAGATATGCGGGCCCTTATCTTCGTCAATGTCATTGTTAGTGGTTCCCATGGCGGCAGATGCTTGAAGGGCCCTCCGCTTCATTGCTATGATCTGTTCCAAGTTCAGGGGTGTCCTCAGGGAGGACCAAGATGCAGGGGTTCGCTGGAGTTTCCTCCACTGGTTCTGGCGTGGTTTGGCCAATGGTGAGGGATGGATTGGACAATAGGAGTGAATATTGGACTCCAAATTGTCGCAAGTGGCGTTTGACTTCGAGGAAAGAGGCTTCTTGTTGTTGAACTGTCCTGGTGTAATCTGGAAACACCATGATCACTTTATCCTCAATCCGTAGAGGGCCAGTGCAGTGAGCAGCACACAGAATTGCATCCCGGTCCTTAAAGTGAAGCAACTTTGCCAACATTGGACGTGAAGAGGAGCCAGGAGGGGGTCGCCTAGTAGGCACTCGGTGCGCTCTCTCCATTGTGAAGAAGGGGGTGATGGCAGAAGCAGGGGTGAAGTACCTGAACCAGTTCTCCAAGTAAGTGATGGGGTCGAGACCTTCCACTCCCTCCGGCAACCTCAGCATTTTTATGTTGCTCCTCCAGGAGCAGCTTTCTATGGTCTCTGCTCTCTCCTCCAAGTAGCGGACTCAATTCTCCAGATCAAGGATAGCACACTTGATGTCTTCCAATGATGGTTGCAGAGTAGCAAAGTTTTTCTTGCCCTCCGTGACTGTCTGAGAGCTTTCAATGATCGTTGCTGAGGAAACTGAGTTCGGTAGTCAGTGTGCGAAACCGCCTCTTAATTATGATCCAGAAGTGTTCTAGGGCACCTAATACCTGATCGAACCGATCAGCAGTCGACATCTTTAGGGCGGGATCCACCATTGGTGTTTCTGGTATGGCTGAGGGTGGAGCTGCATTGGTGGAAGACAGACCTAGAGTGGTTCACCGGAGCCTGCCCATGGTGAAAATTCAAGAGCGTCGTCTTACCCCGGCAGTTGTATGGAACCAGGATGAGTCCTGCTACCTCCTACTCCTGTGTGGGTGAGGTAGACTGTCTAGGGTGATATTCTGATGGAGTCACCAGGGGCTGGTGGGATGGGCTCAGTGTCTATGGGAGTCTTCCTCCGCGGGCATCGACTCCACCCCCAATGCAGAGGTGGATGAGGCGTTCGGGTAAGTGTTTGCGCTGGTCCCCAATTAGGGTTCAAGGGTGATTCCTAGTGGTTGATCCAGTCCCTCCGCCATCCACGAACACCGATTGAGCACAGAAGTGGGGGGTAGGGTTCCTGTGAAGATGGCCAGGGGAAATACCATACGCGTGACTCCGGGTGTGTCCGGACGGGGCAGCAAAGAGCTGGTTATCGTAGTGCCCCCGGCTTCCCAGTGCATGACCAGTAGGGCCTACAATGTGTGTCACAGGGGTGACAGGTAACGTGTGGTGGTGCAATGGACCGGTCAGTTTGTTCTGGTTATTCTTCAATCCAGCAGGTTCCCCCTCATGTGCACCAACACAAGCGCCGAAATGAGGGAAAATGAAGGGGGTCCTGTCTGAGTAGAGGGAAGTTGCAGCGGGCCCCCAGTCAAGGTCACCTAACAAAGGGAAGGCGCTGTGGCCAACTCAGGGCCCCCTAGAAAAGCAAGAAGTAGACCGGCGCTGGGCCCTGCGGGCTATTATATGCTGCTGGAGAGGCCACGGAGGGAGGATCCAGGTCCAGGGCAGTGTCAGGTGTACGACGGTGTCCTAGCCCTTGGGACATGTGTCTCCAACAGAAGCGTTCCTCCTCACGGGCACTGACTAGAGCGCCGAGGTGTGGGGGCAAGTGCAGTGCCCCGGGTGTCACGCAGGGCCGTATATTTCTCCCTCTGATTGGTTTGATAATTTCTCCAACTTGTACTCTGAAAGTCACCCCCTCTTTTCTCTCTGTTTTTCATGAGTCTATAATTATCGAACCTTGGCATTGGTATCTATCTCGTTTGATCTCGGTGACGTTTCAAAATCTCTTGATGCAGTCACCTACGGTAGATCAGCAGATATATTTTTGTATGATAGAGAAACTGGGCTAAATATTTTACTATTCAAGCTAATGCAAAAGATTTTTTGTTGTCTGTCTTGTCTTGGGAAAAATTCATGATTGGATTGAAAATAATGACATTCTTTACCATACCAAGCTGGGTTATGCAAGAAAACAAGCACAATTGACTATTTTTGCTTTTATATTGGAAAACGGTAGTTATCGGCAAAGGCAACCTGTATGTGGACTTTGTCGACCTCAAAACTGCTTTTTATTCAGTCCCACTTTTGAAGTTGTGGCAAGTTCTTCTGGACATGGGCATTCCCCTGAAGCTCCTTGCATTAGTTATTCGTTTGCACAAAGGTAATTTCGTGCAAGTTAGATGAGCAAGTTAGATGGGGCAGCCAGGGCGAACTTACCGATCAAATTGCTATTAACAAAGATGTTCGCCAGGGCTGTGCTTTGGCCCCTACTCTCTTTTCCCTATTTCTTAATGATATAGTGTCCTTTCTCGGTCAATGGCCCACAGACGTTCCCATTTTCGCTAGGAAGAAAACACCAATTTTACTATTCACAAATGAGATTCTGCTGATCTAAAAAAAATAACCAGCGACTTGCAGCAAATGCTGCTCTGCTTCAGAGATTTTTATACAGAACGTGGCTTGGAAATTAACGTAGCCAAGACAAATTTTATGACTTTTAACCAACATCCCAACTTTTAAGGAGAAAATACCTTTGGGGGATTGCCCATTGGAAAGGGTAAACTTGTTTAATTATTTGGTGATCACCCTTTCCTCAAATATTTCCTGCAAGCCAAACGTTGAAACTATGACACTCAAACACAGACAGATTACAGGGGTTAGAAAGAAAGAGCACTGTAACCCAGAATATAGGGAAAGTGTACTCAAAACAACATGGCTGCATTTAACGTTTGTAAAGGCAGTCATTAGTCAATCACATAATGCCTTGTCATCGGAATGTACTGTTGTACTTATGCGAAATTTCGCACAAAAACTGTGACAACCAATGTCACTAAGTTAAAATACCTTATAACTTAAAAACTACTTACCTGTAGTACCAAAAAGGATACATGCCCCCCCCCATATCGTATAATGCTACCAAATTTTATGTAAAAACTTAGCGTTTGGCCACCATGCATGAGTACAACGTCTATGGGAAAATTAGGAAAATGCATTGATGCCAAAACCTGTAAAGTTTGGTGGCAGTTTATGAAACGGAAGCAAAGGTGTGTGTGTGTGTGTGTGTGTGTGTTACGCAATACTAAACATAGAAAACATACACTCAAAGGCTAGTGCTAACACAACAAATCATACTGTTACAAGGATAATTTATGAAGTTGGAAAACTGTACAGGTAATGATTTAGACAATCCATTTGCATAAACAATTACTCAACACTGTAATTCATATCGCATCACAACAGATTTGGCTTTGTTGGCAAAACATTTTACCAAAGGTTTTCCAATATATCAAAGCTTGTAATAGCTAAACTTCCTTACGCATGGATGTAGCATTATATCCTCTATACGTTGTTTGTATTCAAATAATTAAAACAAGGTCCTTTGCTGCACACTGCATATCTGTTAACACATTGTGCCCCCTTGGGCACACGTTTCTACAACATTCCAGCCCTGTACAATGTTGCTATCTTCTTCACCACTATGTTATTTGGTACACAAACCAATGATTCAATCTATACATAATTACCCCAATGCCTAACAGTTAGCGTACTTGAGTTCACGAAGTGCTCAAGCCAAAGTACCAATATATTAAAAACTTTAAAACATCACCACATAAAAACTCTATACTATTTACTTTTTACCAAGGTGTACCAACTTTCTCAATCACACAGCGAAGTTTACATCTTATTTCAATCACTGAGAAGTTCAGCCTAACTGATTACAGTCAAGATAAATGTATTACTCAATTGGGGGTTACACACCGCTCCCCTTAACTGAAAGAATTGAGCAGATAGCCTATAGGTGTGTTAATAGATCTGCCTCCAAGTTTAATCCCATGGGGGCCTTAGTATTAAGTTGGATAATATATCTCGACTCCAGTTTTCTCAGGTGTTTCTCCCTATTGCCCCTTGTGAGTTGCTCCTAGGTACATTATCAATTACAAAGTATGTCAATCCTTTAACATCACTGTTGTGTCTCTTCAAAGTGGTGGGCATTGGGTAGTTCCTGTCCTTATTCTTTATTGCTCTTATATGCAGCAAGATTCTTTTATATGCTGCTAGAATCGTGCAACCTACATACATTAAGTTGCAGGTACATTTCAAAATATATATTGCATACTTGCTTTTGCAATTGAATTTCCCTTTTATTTTCTTTGGGGTACTCAGATACGGTGACCTATACTCTTTTGTATTTACTCCATACTGGCAAGCTTTACATTTGCTGCACTTCTTTAAGCCTCGGCTTTCTCCTAACCAAGTACCTTTATTACACTGTCAGGACTACTTTTTACCAAATCGCCCTTCATGGATCTAGCTCTTCTGAATGTTACTCCTGTTTTTTTGGGCTAGTTTATCAATTACTGTATCGTTCTTGAGTAGATGCTAGTATTTTTGTACAATGTTACGGATTGCTCCGTCCTGCTTACTGTAAGTAGTTATCAACCTAAATTGAGGGGTTGATTTTTTTCCATTTTCCTGCTAAACAGTAGCTGTTGCCGTGGCATGGTTAGCCTTTATTAGGGCATCCTCAATAATGCCTAGGGAGTATCCTATTTCCTTGAATCTCTCTGATAATTCAATTAAGGCTTTAATTGTCCCCCTCTTGCTCACTAAAATTCATTATAACACGTAGGTTCTCCCCACATGGAATACTTCTTCCTAAACTATTAGGATGAAAGCTCGTAGCATGCAGTACTGCATTGCCAGCTGTTGGTTTCCTAAAGAGTTTTGTTTCTAGTTTGTTATTCTTCATATATATAGTTTGAGTTGAACTGTAAATTCAAAGAGTTTGCATTGATTTTTTCTACAAACAACTTGGAACATTCAAGTGACTCTCTTCAGATTACAAACAGGTTGTCAATGAATCTAGACCACATTACTACACATTCTGACCATTCTGACTGGTTTTCATTATGGAGCACCTGCTTCTCCCACCAGCCCATATGCAAATGTGCATAGCTGTTGGCAAAGCAGGTGCCCATCACTGTACCTCTAATTTGCTGAAATATTCATTGTTGAACATGAAGCAGTTGCTCTCTAAACACCTTTGAATCATGCATAATAGCATTTGTGTGTGTTTCCACAGTTGTAATGGTCTTGAATTCAGAAAGTGTTCTACTACTCTTAATCCATCTTCATGCTTTATACTCGTATACAATGTTACATCAGTGGCCATTAATGTGTAGTCATTATCCAATGGGATATCAATTTTTGTTTTAGAAAATCTCCTGTGTACTCCATATAGTAATGGAGGTTACTTACAAATTCTCTTAGGAAATTATCCACATAAGTATTTTCAAAAGTACTCCCTAATGCTGATATTATTGGGTGTCCTTGTGGGTTGAATTTATTTTGATGAATTTTGGGAATTAGAAACTAATTAAGGAACTGCCCCCTGTATAGCACAGAGTCTCAGGGCCATTCTTCAATGCTGAGCTCTTCCTCATCAGAGCCAGTTAAAAAAACAATGAAGTCGCAATTGCTGACTCCATCGGCCAACGCCACTCAGGTTGAGGCCTTCAGGCAGAATTTGCTAGGTATTTTTAGGACAGCTCTGGTACACTCTAGCCACTCCCTAAAGATCAGACTAATCTTGCAGTTTTGGTGATTCTGGTGGCTCTGACCCTGGAACCTCCTGGCTTCATGCCTCCACAGGCTACAGCCTAGGTGCTGCTTCCCTCGAAGACTGCCTTCCAAGATGTCAACCCTTGTGTGCTTGGCATAGCCTACAATACTGGCACAGTGCCACCATCTGAGTCAATTTTGGTGCTGCCTTTGAAGGACCCAAATCCAATAGAGATTAATCAAGTTGTACCAGAAAATCTTCCTGCCTGTTTTGATGACGAGCTTTTGGCACAGCACCTCCCTAGTCCCATGGATTTGAAGGCTGCATGGAGGAACTCCTCAGGGCCAAATCCAGTGATCTAGACAGGCCCGACAAAGGTTATGGCCATGAAAAAAATAATGATCCAGATTCAGGTAATCTTTTTTCTTATAACATAGATGCTGACCTCTTCCTGGACTTACAAAATGCAAGTGGTCTGGATACAGCTCCAAAAGGAAACATGCTGTGCCCCTCTGGACACCCTTCAGAGGAACTCTCCTTGTTCATTTGGCAACAGAAGCACTAGAATTGACTTTGACTACCACTGAGGCCTAGTTTAACATTTTGACAGAAATCTGGACACCTTACTCTCTGATATCAGAACCTCTGCCACCCTTTAACAAGGTGTTATTGGAGCCTATACTGGCTTCCTGGAAGAAATCTTTCTTAGCCTGGCAATCAACATACAAATTGCTAGGTGAAACAGACCTGCACCCTTATGACCTAAAATTCTTGTTTTCTTAAG
Organism: Calotriton arnoldi; assembly: GCA_963921515.1. Classification (NCBI taxonomy): domain Eukaryota; kingdom Metazoa; phylum Chordata; class Amphibia; order Caudata; family Salamandridae; genus Calotriton; species Calotriton arnoldi. The sequence goes on from CAWUFW010008241.1 coordinate 13,674, forward strand.
AGCCTAGTCTTTCAAACTTCCTTCGAATTTTTAATAATTCAGTTTGCAACGTGGATAAGGGGACAGAATGTTTGAACACGCGTATTATGTATAAATTGACTTTTTTAACTATTCAATAAAAGATCATTTAAATTAGTTTTTTAAAAGTAAGTGCTCTCTTGATGGTCAAGGTTAAGCCCATCCAAATACAGAAGCTATCTGGGAGAGATGTTGATGATGAAACATGCCACTAGGAGTCCTAGAAGAGGAGAGTCGTTTTAAAGGACAAGGGGTGCCCCTTTAAAACCAGATAAGGGAGACCAGATAAGGGAGACATCAATACTAATATGAGTGGGTTTCCTCTCGCCATGAAAGAACAACCAGCCGGTATTAGTATCCACTTAAACAGGGCTATGGCTGCTTCCACGGGTCTCATAAGCTCTCACCAGAGGCATCATGTGAAAGACATCTGTTGTGTGGCTATATGGTCGTCTTTACATACTTTTGTGTACAGGTGTAGGTTGGTGAAAAGAACACTCCATATTAGAAGGATCTGGTTTTTTTGTAGAGGAAGGTTTCTTTATTTTTGGGATTCCAATAGTTCTTATAGCGCATAAGTATATTAGTCCTTCTTGTCTACTTGGTTCTCGCTCTTGACAGTCTCTTCTCTCTTCCGTCTAGGTTCTTCCCTCAGGCAGACCGGATACCTCAGACAGAACAGAAGGTGACATGTAAGTTGTTGTGCTCTTTTACTTTTCCCTTTAATATTTCCCTTGCTGTGTTTCTTCTTTCTTTCCCTTATATACTTCTCTATCTTTCTCTAAATATTTCCCAATCTTATCTCCATTTCGTTTGTTAATTTCTCACTATTTCTTAATGTTTCCTTATCTCATTCTTTCTGCTGTGGGTTGAATTTGGAATAAACCCTTTTTAAACATCAGTTCCTTCTTTAGCTTCTTTGCTTTACAGGTCTGTGACTACAAAAGCGAAACATAAAAAAACGTTTTTGACAATCAAGAATACTCCTTCCTATTATGCTTTCATATTTCTCCTTTCTCTTTAGGTTAAGTATTTCAAAAAATAAACTCTGAACAAATTGGTTAATCAATGTAACATTACCCTACCACAGTGGGCTTCCCCACCTTCTTGTGGGAGATTGCACTTTCCTATGTCAAATTCTCTTCTCTCTACTTCCACGTCCGACCCTCCACTCCTGTATATCAGAATTAACCTGGTCAAGCCATGCTCCGCTGTGAGCGTGGCTGGGGCTGGGTGCCTCTCCGGTCGCCTTAGGGTCTAGGAGGCACAGCGGCGAAAGTGGCTGCCTCCCTCTTCTTTCCAGGAGCTTCTTGACTCGTCCCGCTGTCACTTCTCCTTCTGCAGTCTGCCACCACCTGCTTGGCGTCTTTCCTCTTCATCGTGCTCCATTGTCCCCTCTCTCAATTTCTCTTGTCCTTTCTCTCTGTGTCTGTTTTCTCTCCTCCTCTACCTGACCGTCTCCTTTTGTTAGGTCTATTGTCTAAATGTATTTGGCTTCTCCTAATTGGTCAATCATTTCATCAATTCTGGGAAGTAGATAATTGTCAAACTTGGAAAACCTATTGACAACCTGGAAATCTAAGCAGAAGTGAATACTACCATCAGATATAGGAACTAATACTATGGGGTATGACCATTCGCTTGAGGATGGTTCTATAATGGCCATTTCCAACCTTTGCTTGACTTCTCTTTTTATTATTTCTCTCAGAGCCTCTGGTACGCAGTAGGGTCTCTGTTTTACCACAACCCCTGGTTCTATGATTATGGCATTAGAGATTAAAGACGTTCTACCTGGTAAATCAGAAAATATGGTGGAGAAGGGAAGTAGGGTGCCTGACAAATCTTGTTTTTGTATTCAACTGAGTGTGTCCCCAAGAGAAAGGTAATTTAAGGTGTTCTCTAAATAAGCCACAGGAATGATAATTTTAACCTCACGGGGAGGAGGTCCCAGACATTTCTTAATAGGTTGATATGATAGTTTTATTTCTGGGTTCTTGACATTTGTAATTTAAACGTGAGCTTACCTATCCTGTGGACTATTTGACAGGGACCCTGCTATTCAGCTTTAAGCTTGTTTTCACTTGAGGGCAATAACACCAGTACCAAATCCCCTGCCTTTAATTCTCTCCATTTGGTACTTTTGTTATAGAAGTATTGTTGCTTCTGTTGAGCTTGATCTAGTTGGGTTCTTGCTAAATCTCTTAATTTTCTTAATCAAGTTTTCAATTGAGTGGTATATTTTCAGAGAGACTTGTCATCTTGAGAGGTCTCTTCACAAGCCCCTCACATTATCTCAATGGGAGTTCTTGCTTTCCTTCCATAAATCAGTTCAAAGGAAGAGCAGCCCAAACTACTCTAAACTTGATTTCGGATAACATATAGGGCCAATGGTAACAACTGATTCCAGTTCCTGCCTTCACTCGTCATGAATTTTGTTAAGGTAAATTTTAAGATTCCGTTATAGCGCTCTACCAGCTTATCGGTTTGGGGATTGTAAACTGAGGTACGTAAATGTTTTATCCCCAAATTTTTACATCTCTGCTGCATCACTTTGGAGACAAATGGAGTATCTTGATCTGTTAGGATTGCCTTTGGAAAACCTACTCATAAAAAAATGTCAGTCATGTGAGTGGCAACATTTTGGAAGTGTTGCTCTTAGGGGAATGGCTTATATTTAGCGTTTGGAGTAATTGACTAGAACTAAAATATATTTATTCCCCATACTAGACGTAATTAAGGGTACTGCCAAATCAAGTCCCGCTCTTTCAAAGGAGGCTCCTATGATTGGTATCTTTAGGAGAGGAACAGCTGGTGGCTGATATAAGACCATATTTTGATAGATTTGAGATTTCATTAAACTCATTTTCAGGAGGCTGAGGAATTGTGGGTTATTAGTTTCTATTATGAGTTCCTTCGATAGGTTTGGCAGTACCCCTACTTCTATATAACTTTTAGTCCCTTGAGGCCCTACTACTGGGACTTTCACAATATCATATTCTTTTTTGTCCACATGTTCACACTTAATAATGACTTTCCTTTGGGATACCACTTAATGGAGGGACACAAATTCCTCTCTAATGACAGAGAATTTACAGCTCGAATCTAATAAGCCTTCATTCAAGTTTGATTCAGCTGAAAATGAAGGTAATAATTGGGTCCGGTGTCTTGGATATAATATATGGCTTGAGCAACATAGTTCACTTTCATGGTTCTTCGTAATCTTTCTTCATCTTATAGAACTGGGCGATGTGACCCCACTCCCCACATTCAAAGCACTGAGGCCCAATATTCCCTCCTGTTCCGGGTAATCTAACCTGTGGAAAGGGATTTTCAGTTTTATATATGAGAGGGTGTCAGAGACCTTGAGGTGGCAGAGAAGGTTTTTAGTATTCTTTACAGGTTCAAAGAGACTCCTGGGGTTCTGAACTCTGAAGAAGAATGTAGCTATATCAATGGCATTCTCAAGTGTTAGTCCAGCATGTTGTTTTAGCCATCTCTGAGTAGGCCCAGGGAGGGCCTCAGTGAATTGCTCTAGGAAGATTTTATTCATGATCTCCTCTAGTACTGTCATGAATTTTCATCCATTTATCAGCAGTGTCCTTTAATCTGAAAAACAGAGTGATGTGGATATTCTCCTTTTTTTTTGGAAAGTTACTCGGTACCTTTACTCGTCCACGCCAAACCTCTCTAAAATTACCCTCTTGACTTCTTTTGATGAGCGGTCTCTCCAGCCACTTTGGCAGCCTGATAGGCCGCTTAGGTTTTTCCCACTAATAGTGGAGCCAAGTAATAAGACCACCTATCCTACAGCGAACTGCTGGCTTTCGCTCTCCAAGTTTATTAGAAAGACTTTTGGATCTTCATTCAGGGTAAATTTCTGAAGCAATGTGCTTGGGCCAGCAGGAACCAATACCTTGCTTTGAGATATTCCTGTTGCTAACTGCAACTGGTTTTCAGAGGCTTGATGCAACTGATCAGCTTGGATTTTCAAGGTGTCTTCCCCTCTAGATTGGCTGACACTATAGCATTCAAGTGCCTATTCTAATTTCTGTTGGCCTTCCGCAAGGTGGTCTATGATCCATTTCAAGACCATCCATGATCATCTCCATTTCAAAAGGGGGTACACTACTTCTGACACCATTATTTAAAAAAAATAAGCACTGCACAAATTGGTTAATCAAAGTAATATTATCCTACTTTGGTGGGCTTCCCCTTCCTCATCTCCTTATCTGCGATAGCCCTTTCATAGGTCCAATTCCCTCATCCATTCTTCCATCTGTGACCCCTCCATTCCTGTATACGGGAATTAATCTGCTCAAGCCACATTCCCCTATGAGTGTAGCTGGCTCGGGTGCCTCTCCGGTCATAACTCTCATCCATCCAGATCAATCAGTTTTCATGCTGAGGCTCTCCGCTTGGCTGAACCTGCGAAAAATACAGAACTGGTTTAACAGAGTAGAGGAGATGTTGAAAAAGTGTTTGATTCCATTGAATGGGATTTTCTCTTTCTGGCGCTCGAGTGGTTTTGATTCAGACCTGAGTTTCGAGCATGGGTTAAGCTATAATATACAACATCTACCGCAGCAGTGAGCGTGAATGAAGTCGCCAACTTTGGTGAGGTTTAATTAATCTACATAAAATCTGGGGAGGGGAACAAGGCAGGCATGTTCCCTCTTTCTAATACTATTCACGCTATCCCTAGATTGCCTCATATGCTGGGCCAGGAAGGATTCCCTGGTAACAGGATTCTGGCGGGGTAAAGAATTTGACCATTAAATGTAGCTTTATGTTAATAATGTTCTTCTTTATGCAGCATACTCGATGTCAACTATACGAAGACTGGTAAGTATGTTTCAACAGTGCGGGGAAAGGTCATACTATAAGATCAACTGGAAAAAGTCAATACTCTTCCCAGTAAACTCCTGGGATGTTACTCAGCTACAATCAGCCTCTCTGAAAGTATGTACAGATGGATTTAGATACCTGGGAATCTAGGTTGCTAGAGGGAACCATGAGTTTTAGGGCACCACCAGGAGTTGGCATTTGTCAGATTCCAGGTGGATGTGAACAGATTACATCAGTTACTGTTATCGATAAAAGGGAGGATAGCATCTTTAAAATGACATCACTGCCCAAATTCCTATGCATGCTACAGAATACTCCATATTTTGTGGAAGACACTTTTTGTGAAAGCCTGAACACCATCTCCAGTCCTTGCTGTGGGATAGAAAATCCCAAAGAACAATGCTAACTGCCCTTTATGGATTAGTTTATAACAGTGAATAGAGCTACCTAATATCAGACACTACCATTCGGCATCTCATTTAGTAATATTAATGAATGAGTGCACCAGTAGCAGCAACCTCAGAGAGGCTAGCTAGACTGGCAATGGGAGAGAAAACATAGTTGCACAACTGTTAGGCCTTTTCCAGACTGAAGCGTTCGGGACATGATGCAGCTTATTGTGCTGCACTCAGAAGGCCAGGGTGTGGTCGCTGCAAGAATCGTGCTGGCTTGTTGGGTGGATAAGCGATACTCTGTGTCTGGTTGACTGTTCTGCGCGCCGGCCTCCCAGAGTCTGGTTGTTTAGCCCAGGGGAAAAGGCTGCAAAAAAGCATCCCCATGTACGTGCATCTAGGTGCCATGTCTTGGGGCAGGGACTAAATTTCTTCCCAATACATCATGGCAGACTTCCTACACATTCCTATGGACTTAGCACAATGCATCAGGGCTATTTTTTCATCTTCCAGATTATCATGATTGTGTCCAGTCTTTGAGAGTATTTAAACCACTGTGACCAGCAGTCATTGTATCACAACACTTTCGGGTAGTTCTCTGGCGTGTTCATCGCACCTTTACTTACCCTTTTTTGTCCTAGTCTATTATTTGCCTTTTTTTCATTCCTGTCATTATCCTTAGTTTCTCGGCTCTTCTGTTACCATGGGGTCGATTCCGATTCGGGCCGGAAATTTCTCCGACCGAGCCGGACCCGGAGAGATTTCCGACCGAATCGGACCCGTGCAGTCCGACCGAACGAGTACGATGCGTCCGTATGTTATCGGACTCGAGTCGGTCGGACTCCCATTGATGTCAATGGGAGCCGGTCGTACAACGCGTACGCGGGCTCCCATTGACTCAATGGGTGCGAGTCGGACAAGGGCGCCCCCTACAGCGGGTACGCGGCGAAGCGACTCGCGCCGTACACGCACAGGTAGGGGGACCCATGGGTCCCCCCTGTGTGCGACTCGCGGGGCTACGCGTACAGGGGGGTCCGACACGGACCCCCAAAGTACGGCTCCGACAGCTCTTACGAGCCGGAGTGCGCGGCTCGGTCGGACTGCTCGCGGCGCGCATCGTACTTACCGGCCGGGAAACGTCTCCATTGCGCGGTGCGAGTCGAGTCCGAGCGAGTCGGTCGGAGCGGTTCGAGCCGGGAGCGAGTCGGTCGGAGCGGTCGGGACGCCCGGACGAGTCGGTCGGCGATTTCGCATCGTACTCGCTCGGCCGGACCCGCGTACGGTTCGGTCGGGAAACAGGGCTCCGAATCGGATCCGGTAAAGCCGAATCCGATTCGGAGCCCTACCGGCCGAGATCGGAATCGGCCCCCTAGTCTCTACTCTTGGGGGCGCTACTCACAAAGTTAAATTTACAGGTATAGTTTTATTCACAGTAAATTTACTCTTACACCTAGTAGTAACTTAACTAGTTTTTGCTATTCACCAATCACCCCATCCACAACTACAGACAATGTGATATAATCTGGTGGAAGCAAGTAGGCAACATGTGAAGGCTGTAGGGTGCTGAGCGCAAAGGTATCCCTCTACTTCTGTTGTTCTTGGGTGGGCACTTAGCAGAGGACAAGGCTGTGCAGGGGGGTGCAGCAGGATGCCACTATGGTATGGGGTGTCTCTGGAATTAAGAAGTGGTGGGTAAGGGCCAACATGACTGTGGGGCCTGCTCTTCTGATACCACTGGCAGATCTTCTTCAAGGCTCGGAGGAGCCTCAATATCTCCTGGTTGATGGTGTTCATGTTTACCACTCCACCAGGAGTCTTTTTTAAGGAACGTGTTTGTCTCTAGGCAGAAGCACTCTTTCTGCTAATGTTGACTTCCTCCTTCTCGCTGCATGCCCGCCTTGCAGTTGAAGATGTTCTCCGGGCCCTGTTGTGTGGTGCTCAGCCAGTTCTGTCCGCTGGAAAAGAATGAGTAAAAAATAAAGAAAAACTTAAATGCATATATTAAATACATCGTATCTGTTCAATCCATTTTTTAACAAATATTATAACTAAATGCAGAAATTATATTGTGTACACTTTAACTAAATTTGACCATGCTAAGATGCAAAATTATCTAAAAGATTTTTTTTTTACAAGTTTTATGAAAATTATTATTTCATATTATACATTCAAAGGAGGCCAAATGTTTTTGCAAAAGTAATGAGTATATGTATGCTTCAGATGCCAACCCTCAGATGCACATGCAGAGCCCCAGAGTGAGATGTTCCCATCTACTAATGAGCCATGTCACCAAAATCTCCAGCAACAAACTGACATACAAGAGGTAACTGACAGAAGATGTAGCTGTCATGTCTGGTTCCAGGAAAGGCAGTGTGCACAACAGTTAAGTAGGCCTTAGAATCTCAAACAGCTTGCATGTTGATCGAGTACCAGCGGTGTCAGTTGAGGAAAAGGTGTGCTGTGAAATGATATGGCTGAATTGCCACAAAGGTGCAATCAATGGCACCTACCATACCAGGGAAGTGAGCAATAAAATTCCCTTAACACCCTTTGTCTTTCATCGACGGAGTTTGGAATAGCAATAAAATAGTACACTGTTGTGCTGATGCAGTTCAGTATGTATGCAAGCATTGAGGTTGGTTTGCCGTTGAGATGCCTAGGTTGTCAGAGATGAACCTCTGGAAAGGTCCAGTGGCCATGAAATGGAGTTCAGCCAATATCTAGACCTAGGGAGGGATAGCATGGCAGTGGGCCGTAGGTGAATCACTGTTCCCAGTCTGTAACCATGTCAGGATAATTTCAGGTAAGAAGCACTATCTGGCAATGACAGCTTCCTTGGCTTAGCCAAAGATATTGATCCTTTTCCTGTAAAGAGTTTCTCTCCTCCTCAAATAATTGTTCCTCAAAGTGAGAGGTAAGGCAACAAAAACATTCATCAATATAGTGAAGGCAGAAAAGTGTGGGGGAATGTGCAATAATTTATGTAGTCAGCCTGTTTGTGATATGTTAGTGTTGAAATGTGTTTCACTTGTTGATGGGTGGAGGAGTCCAGATCCACACTGCTTGCATTAATTACCAGGTATGTTGCAAGTGCTGTAAGCCTCGTTTTTTTAAAATTATCAGATAAAAAAAAAAAGCAATAGCAAAACCTAAAAATAAAATTCACATTATTTTCCTATATATTTGTATTGTTATTTGGTTCTTCCATTATTATCTAAGAGAGTGTGTTGCAGTGCCTGTTAGTGGCCGTGTATGGTGCGTGACTTACTCTAAGGCTCGGCCAGAGTACAGTCACTTCTGTTTGTGCCCTTTCTGACTGTAGTAACTTTAGAAGTGCAGTTTGTGAATAGCAAATACCTTGCCCAAAGCCCCTCTTTATCACTCCCTAAACCATACATTTAGGTGTAAGTATTCTAGTATATTTTCTAGTCACTCACCCCTCACATTTATTACAAAAACGTATAATTATGAGTGGGGAGATCTAAGCACACATGCTGGAGATCTCCACACAGAAAAGACAGGTGACGCGGAGAAGATTTCGGCCTGTAGGTCAGTGCATAGAATTTTGTAGTATATGAGAAGTACTACTTCATTTACTGTCATGTAGTTCCCACTAATCCATAGGATCTGTACGTTTGTGGACAACATAAACTTTGGGTGATGTGCCTAGACTGCTTCCATGTACCCCCAGAGTATATGTTGGCCTAGATACCAGCTAGCTCACAGTGCCACCATAAGCCCCCCTAACTTAAATAGAGAGTAAATGGTTTCTGGCAACCACTGAACATGACAACCCTGATCCCTAAGGGATTGTTGTAATAGATCTAGAACCCTTTCTCTCAGTCACTCATGCGCTCTTGTTCTCAGAGAACTATATAGAGAATACACAATGGGATGTTTTTAATATATTTATTGAACCACCGTTATTCTTCTATAGAGTACATGTCCTGCGATAATCAGTAGACAGAAGCATATGAAAGTGATTTACAAGCACCAAAATAGTAAATAGCAGATATAGTTCCACCATGGTGCTAAGAACAGTGTATATATGCAGGGATATAAAACAAGGTAGTAATCAGGCTTACTCCTATTATGCAATCCCTACCCTACGTGTGTCTAGGGTGTGTGTGAGTGTGTGGTCAAGTATCCCCCCACGGGATGATCCAACCCTATTACCTGGCGGGAAAGAATGTAGGACCCCGTCTTGGTTACGAACTGGACACCCCTCACGGAGATGTTAGGCAGCTGCTTGGCGAAGCATCAGCATGCAGGGACCTCTCTATGTCAGTAGAAGTGTCTTCTCTGCTTAACACACGGAAATGCTTATTTATTTATAATAAAAAGCATCTTTGCGATGTAAATGCAGATTAGCAATGTTATAGGTATGCAGATAGGATTGTCGTCCCCTGCACTCAGTGTTCGAGGCATCATGATAATGTTGCGCTAAGCGAGATGTGTAAGCAAAGCAGTTTCAGAGAAGTAAATCCAACATTGTCACGCACGCGAATATGTGCAAAAGGTAATTGTAAAATGTTATTGTGCAGAAAGAGGGCAATATAAGAAAATGTGCAGCGTTGCTATAGGACCCCAAACTCAGGCACATAACAGTACTGAAAAGTGCAGTTTGTGAATAGGCCCCTGCATTTCGCGTTCAAGCCTTTTTGTGGACTTGCTTTTTCTTGCTCATGTGCTACTGTCACAAGCAAATTCTGTTTTTTTCCCTACACTTTATCATAGGGAGATCTCCACCACGACTGTGGAGTCTCCATATGGCACCATATAGGGAAAAGCAAAAAAGTTTATTTAACTCAGAAAAAAATAATAAACATTTATATGGTAAATATTATTGTAAATTAATTTTATATTTGTATTTTAAATGTAGAACAAAATAAAAAATGCTACACCACTATTAACTTAATTTGATTTCAATCTTGAATTAATTTAAATATCTTAAATTAAATAAAAAATATTATTCTGAAGTTTAAATTGCAAAAATAAATTCCCATCCGAAGTAAAAAGATTAAATTTTTATTATGCATTAATAATTATTAAAAGTCATGTACATAAATAATTAAAAGTAATTTAATTATATTATAATATGTTATGTTATTTATATTTCTAAAGCGCAGCGGTTACCCGAAGGTGTCCTGGCGCTAGCTTCTACCATCTGAACACAGGTTGATATGGGAATCCTACATGCTGAAAAGCCAGGTTTTTAGTCCTTTCCTGAACGCCATAAGGTCAGTGGCAGTTCTGATATGGAAAGGTAGTTCATTCCAGGCCCTTGCAGCACAAGTGACAAAACTTCTCCCTCCCCAGGTGACTTTTTTGATGGGGGGTACTGTCACCATCTTAGCTCCTAGAAAGCGGAGAGCTCTTTTAGGAACATACCATTGAAATCGACGTTTAAGATGTTCTGGTCCTATTCCTTGGAGGGCCTTAAAGATGGTGCATAAGGATTTAAAACGCACCCGTTGTCTGACTGCTAGCCAATGAAGCCTTTTAATTTCCTTGGTAACTGATACAAATTTTGGCGTGCCTGTAAGTAGTCTTGCTGCCGCGTTTTGCAGAAGTTGGAGTTTATTTAACTGTTGCTCTTGAATGTTCAGGCAGAGGCCATTGCAATAATCCAGCCTTGATAGAATGAGAGAAGTTATAACTATGCGTTGACTGTCCTCCGGCAGAAAGGCATAATTTTCTTGATCATTCTGAGAGAGTGGAAGCTGGCTGATGCAACGGCATTTATCTGGTCCCCAAAGGTGAGTTTATCATCAACTATGACTCCCAGATTTTTTGCTTTCCTGGTAGGTTTTGAAAGGCTGCCTAATTCTTCCGGCCACCAATCGGGGGTCCAGAAATTGACATTATTTCCGAGGATGATGATCTCAGTCTTGCCCGAATTTAGCTTCAGGCAATTCTATGTCATCCACATCTTGACTGATTTCATGCAGTCATGAAACCTCTAACCCTTTTCTGATTTCTGCCCTGTCAGCAGAGACACAACAATTTGCTTGTCATCCGCATATGAAGTGAGAAGAAAGCCGAAAGATCTAATCAGGGCGGCTAGGGAGGATACGTAAACATTGAAAAGAGTGGGACTAAGGGATGACCTCTGCGGCACTACACAGGGTAGGGAAAAAGGTTTTGAGTGAAAATTGTCCAGAGCCACAATTTGTGTTCTTTCAGTCAGGAAGGATTTTAGTAGCTTCCAGGCTTTGCCCTGAATCCCGCAAGCCGACAAATGGTCCATCAGAAGATCATGGTGGACCGTTTTGAAGGCCGCAGAGATGGAATCTTATTTTTACATTATTTATCCATTTAAAAAAGTTGTGAAAATATTTTACAATTAAATGATAAATAAAGTTTATTTTCTAATATGTTTTTAACATTACATTATATTTATTTGTATATTTAACTGTCTTAAATAATTTAATAAAATGTAACATTATTTTCTATGGGATTTTACTTTAAGTCCCTACCTCTGTTATTTTCTAAGGGAGGGTGTTGCAGTACCAGTGGTTGGCCCTGTATGGTGCTAGACTTACTCCACCTGTAAGCGGGACTAATTTACTACTGTTTTTGGTCCCTTTGCGGCTTCAGAAGTGCAGTTTGTGAATAGCATGGTCTTACTCTTTTGTGGATGGGTGCATGTCCCTGTCTAAGCCCCTCTCTAAACCCTGCTTTACTCATCCCTAAACCCCTCCCATTTAGTAGTAAGTATGCCCCTTTTCCAGCCACTCATCTGGTCGCTCACACATTTACTACTAAGGGCCCGATTACGATGCGGTTAGGAAGGCCTCCTAACGGCATTTGCTCTGTCCGAATCGGATCTGGAACGTGTCTTTCCGAACAAATCGGAAAGGTTTCCGACTGACCGATTACGATGCGAGTTAGGCATTAGGAATATCCCAATCCGAACCCGACGGTATTTTGAATGACCGAGCCGTACGGAGCAGAATTGTACGTCTCTACGGGCCGCGTTTCCGAACGACCGATTCCGATGCTGGATTCAGACAGCCTTTCCGAATTGTGGCATCCGACTCAAATCGGCAGTCAGAATCAGACTTTGAGGGCTCGTAGCGGGCCCCCCTGCACCCGAAGCCTACCCAATCGGGCCCGTGGGGGTACCCATGAGTCCCTCCTTACCAGCCATGCACAGTGTGGCAGGCACCAGGGGGTGTCCGCCACAGGGTGCCCGATTTTCCCCAGCCACCCCTTTCTTCAATGGGAGCCTATGCATTCAGTTGGAACATAGGCTCCCATAGAAGTCAATGGGAGTCTGACCCAATCGTATCTGGAAGCATCCGGATGCATCGTAATCGGTCGGTCAGACTCTCCCGATCTGAGTCGGTCAGAAACCATTTCCAAGCTGATTCGGTGGGAATGCTTTCCTAACCACATTGTAATCGGGCCCCAAGTAGTAAACTTACATGTGTGAGGGGTCCCCCATAGAACAGATAGGAGAGGTGGAGGTGGAAATTTACACTTGTAGGTTTGTAACTAGCTTTTTGTGGTAATTTAGTAGTACTATTGTAGTAAGACTAAACATACTACAAAATGCAGTTTGTGTCAATCTGTTTTCCCAAAAAGAAATGTGTTATGTTTATGACAATGTTCATTTTTCAAGTATAACATGAGGACATTTGTTTTGGAGTATAAACATGTTGATGTTCTTTTATCATGCGTCAAAATTGTAAAGTTTGAAATAATTGACAGTGGATTCGAAATGTTGGCCTTCTTTGTATTTGGATTGCTCTAAACTAGTGCAAAGTTGAAGTTTGTTTACCTGCAAGTAGGTTTCATGTAACCACTAGGAGAACTATAAAAGGAGTGTTTATTATGATTTCATTATATTTTAGTCCAGCTTGTGTTTTTGCACATTTTATTTTAAGAGAATTGTTATTTCGATTAAGAATTGAGTAATATGCCTTGGTATCAATTTGAAGCAGTGGCTACTTTTGTAAGGGTTGGTATTTTTCTTGAAAATGTTGAGTAAAGAACTGCTAGCTATGCAAGTGGGGAGTGTGCTTGTTCTTACAGAATGCTGTCATGACTTTATATGTGAATGGACCAGTCTATAGCAAGGGTAGAATATTGCTGTATTCCTCCAGGTTCAACAATACAGGCGTCGAAAGGAAGCAGCAGATCCTATTTCAAGTACAAGCCTCTTTAATGCCAGATCAAAACATCGAGAAAGAAATACACAGGAACTAGAAGGATAATAGCTTTTCAAGTATTTGTTTGGTGTTCGAGCTGGGGCCAACTTCCAGAAAAAGATGATCTCCCTAGAATTAGGAAAGTGGTGCATTTGGAGAAAGTAGCCAAATATTGCCACTTTAAACCCTCTATCTCTATTACAATCACTGTCTCACTCTCCCTATCGCTCTACACCATACCTCGCAAAACAGCTATGCAAACCATAACACACACTAAATGCAATGCTTATGTCCACATAATATTTATACCAATATATTCAATGGGCTTGATTTAGAGTTAGGCGGAGAGAGTACTCCACCGCAACGGCTGCCCACCCAATTTTGAGTGGGCGGTTGAATGGCCAGTTTTAACTCCCATGTACTGCTGTAAGGGACATTGAAAACTTTTAAATGACAACCAAACCATGGAACCCTACCCCCAGGATGTGAGGGTTATTCGTTTTTATTTTTAAACAAAATTCCACTTTGGGAATTGGTTTTTGAAATAAAAAAACATCCTTTTAAGACAGTGACAGGAACCAATATATATATACATATTACCTACTGGCCGTCGCCAGTAGGTAGTTATAGTTAGGTCAAAGTTTCCATAGGAAAAACGTTTTTTGTTTTGCCAATAACTTTGGCGACACTTGACGAATCTTCACAGAAGTTTAAAAAAACTTCCCCTTTTTGGTTCAGCTGCTGTTTTAAATGTTTCGGGGTGATCTGCAAGCGGGGGCCGAGAAAAAAGGGGGGTCCTAAAATACGTTTTCCCCATGTTATGTCTATGGGGATTTTTCATTATTATTTCTTTTTTATTAATCTTTTTATTAAACAGAGAAAAATGACATTTCTGAATACAAAAGGAGGAATAGCACAGCATTCTGTTACACTGGCATCATTTTGTCGATGAACCACAGCGGTATTACAGGTAAAGTAGGGACTCAAGGCGTTAGAGGTTCTTCAGGGGTAAGGACAATAGGTGGACTACAAATGTTCCCTCTGTGTACATTCCATTTGTCCCAAATGGCGGACCACTTTTTGGGACACCCCCGTGCAAATTACACTGTCTTTTCTCTAAGCATGCAGCAATCCATGTCTGCCTTCCAGGTAGCCAATGTGGGCAACACTCCAGAGCCCCACAGCCGGGCGATGTTTCTCTTAGCCACCATCAGGCCCAATGTGACCCAAATTTTCCCTTTGCTGTTTAAATCGGTAGGTTCCCAGACATTCAATAGACATCGTTTGGCTTCAGGTCTGAGTCTTACTTCGAGCACTTCATCCAGTAAGTCTGAATACCTGCACAATTCCATATTATATGCATGAATGTACCTTCCTGCCCACATTGCCTCCTGCACAACCCTTCAGTCACTCTCCCCATGCTAACGAGTCTGGACCCTGACACATAGACTCTATGTAAGATCTTCAGCTGAACCAGGCGGAGCCTGGAGGAAATCGCGACTTCTCTCGGGGATGCTACTGCCTCCTGCCACTCTTCGTCGTCGAGTTCTAATCCATCCCTCTCCCACCGCCCCCTTATCAAAACGAGAGCATCAGAAGTGTTATTTATTAATTTCTTGTAGGTGAGGGAGATCGCTTTTGTGGGCATGTAACCATCTAGCAACCTGTCTTCCAGCGACGATGATTCTGGGGGAGATTCCCCCTTGGGCAAATTCGACATTAGTGCATGTCGCACCTGTAAATACTGAAATATTCTTTGTCAGCTAATTCGGATTCTTTTTTCAGGGCGGCAAATGACACCATCTCCCCCTTCTGCCACAGATCTCCGATCTTTGAGATCCCGATCAGATCCCATTTGTCAAACCCCTTCGATGCCCACAAGGTTCCTAACTGCTCAGTGTCCCACAAAGGAGTAGCCCGCGTGAGCTTCTGGTCCCACCCCAGACTTCTGTTCGCTGCCTTCCAGACTTGTACTGAGTGCCTGGTTGGCCCAGTGAGTGGAAACTTTTTAGTTTTGGAATATATGGCCCTTTTGAAATTGCCTCCTGGGAGCAGCCATTTGTCCATCCTATACCCTGGATCATCCCAGCACCGATATGTACTGTGATTGATTGCGGCCAGTTGAGCAGCCCAATAATATTTTTTGATGTCTGGGAGAGCTATCCCACCATCATACCATGACAGTACTAGCTTTTGTAAGGCTATACGTGGCCTGCCCTCCCAGAGTAGCTCTCTTTGGAGGCCTTCAATTTCTTTAAAATATCGCGCGCGCTGGGACTAGATCAGGGTGGTTCTGCAGGGCATATAGGAAATGGGACAAAGCCATCATTTTAAAAAGCGTTGCTCTTCCCAGCAGAGACAAAGGGAGTGCCCTCCAGTGCGCCACATCTCGTCTCAATCTCTGGAGGGGGGGAAGCAAAGTACCGTTGTATCGCATCTTTGGGTCTGCTGATATGAAGATACCCAGATACTGGAAGCCGTCCCTGGCCACCTGGATTGGGCAGCTCTTGGATGGGGGTGGGGGCTCACCACTGAGGACATATGTTACGGACTTGGTCCAGTTAATCCTATAACCGGAATACTTCCCGAAATTCGTAAATATGTTGATGACTCTATGAAGCGAGGCCTTGGGGGAGGCAAGATATAAGAGAATGTCATCCGCATATGGGAGATGCGGTCTTCCCATGTGTCCGACAACTTGAGGCCACGGATTATCGTATCTTTACGAATCCATGCCGCTAATGGCTCAAGGGAGAGTGCAAATAACAGTGGTGACAGCGGACAGCCCTGACTTGTCCCACGACCCAGCGCAAACACCTCCGACTTCTTGTTGTTGACCACTACCTGTGCCATGGGCTCGGCATACAGCAGCCATACCCAGCCAATAAATTCGGGTCCGAAACCTAGCTTTGTCAGGACTGCGAAAAGATATGACCATTCGATGGTGTCAAATGCCATTGTGGCATCTAATGATACTACCACTGCCGTTTCCTGAATCGTTTCAATTCTGCTCAACACGCCATGCAGCCTCCGCAAATTCAGTGCTGTATTACGATGAGGCATAAAGCCCGATTGATCAGGATGCACCAGTTTACTAAGAACTTGGGTCAAGCGACTCGCCAACAGTTTGGCCAAGATTTTGGGCTCTGCATTCAACAGGGAATTAGGTCTGTACAACAAGCACTTATCCCTGGGCTTACCTTCCTTATAGATTGTCACTAAGGTTGGTACCCACTGGTCATAGGGAAGCATTCCCTTCTCTTTGATCTCCTCAAACATTGCCCGTAGATGTGGGGCGACGGAATCAGGCTTTAACTTGTACAATTCTATTGGCAGCCCATTTGGGCCTAGCGCCTTACCGGACTGGAGGTTTCTTATCGCCTGTGCAACCTCGTCATTTGTGAGAGCACTATCTAAGGACTTCCGTTCATCAGATGACAGAGCAGGAAGTCGTATGTCCGCAAGCAGCGCCCCCGAGTCCGCCTCCGACAAGATAGAGCTTGTGCGGTATACTTGGTGGTAATGTTCGGCAAATTCATTGACAATGGCCTGCGGATCTGTTATTACCCCCACCCCCGTGCATCTGTGAGTTCTGGAACAAGGCGACTTGCCAGTTCCCTCCTATCAAGCCAGGCGAGGAGCTTGCCGGCCTTGTCACCCAAGTCGTATATCCTGCCCTCTTTTTCCCTGCCCAATGTTTTGGCCATGTCAGTGGCAATGGACTTGTATTCCTCCCTCTTTTGCCTGAGCTCATGCAGTTTATCACCTACAGTCTCCCCGTCGCTCCCTTCCTCCAGCCGGAGGATATCTGTTTCTACTTGAACCAGGTCTTTTACCTTTTGTTTCCGGACTCCTGCTATATGCGAGAGTGCTTGTCCCCTAAGTACCGTTTTGAAAGACTCCCAGAGAGTTTGTTGCGATGTAACTGTTCCTATATTCTCCGAGAAGTAGCAATCCATGGCCTGAAGGAGAGCCTTCTTGACCACCGGATTATGCAGGTACCAGGGGTTAATCGGTGCAATTTTACCGACCCTTTTCTCGTTCAAGACTAATTCAGCCCAGACGGGGGAGTTATCAGATATTCCCCTCGCTAAATGTCTAACTACTCGGACGCAACTAATCTGGGATGCCGGTACAAGAAGGTAGTCGATGCGGGAGAGACTGTTGTGCGCCCCTGAATGGAAAGTATATTGGTGACTGGTAGGGTGATACGACCGCCATACATCCACCAGGCCCATTGCGTCAATAAAATCTGGGAGCCATCTCTTGCGAGGGGCCAATATCACATGGAGGATGGCGGTCAACAGCGCCCGATACTACTGAGTTGAAATCTCCACCCGCAACGAGGTGACCCTCTGGGAACGACAACATTATGGTCCCTAAGTCTTTGTAGGTGCGGCCCTGTAAGCCAGGTGGGACGTAAATTGTCATTAGTGTTAATGTTCTACCCTCCCACTGCCCGGAGATGGCTGCATACCTGCCCAGCTCGTCCGTCCAAGTGTGCTGTACCGAGAGTGGAAAAGACTTCTTTAGCATAATGCCCACCCCCCTGGAACCTGAAGTGAAACCTGAGTGCACCATCAATCTATACCCCCATCTATTCATGGCCTGACAGGAATTACCTACAAGATGGGACTCCTGGAGGAACACTAGGTCCAGGGAATGCCTTTTAATGTGCTGTAAAACAATACAACGCTTCACTTTGTCCCCCAGACCGTTGACATTCCAGCTCAGCAGCCTAAGGCTTTTATCCCATTGCGTGGTCATCTGCATACCTGTGGATTATTAATTCCTCCCCCTGCCTACGGAGAAACAATGCCTTCATCTCTGAACTTTGAAAAAACATTAACAATCCCCCCAACCCAACTCCCCCCTCCCTGCTCCCCTGCACTCTGGGCCTCGAACTACCCATCAAACAAACAATGCAGAGTGCCTGTCTCCCGAACAATTAACTAAAGGAAGTAAACTGTGGGGGTGAAAGCTCCGCCACCCCGACCCCCCCTCTTATTCAATGCTCTGTACTCTCCCAGTGTTGGGCAATACATCAGAAATAAGACACCAGCGTATAGCATGTGCCACAGCACAAAATAGATATTAGAAGAATATCCTCCCCACACACACATCTGCGGAGTGTGCATAAATAGTCAAGGCAGGCCGATCAATAGTACCGGACACCCCAAGACAGAGCAGGCGATAAGCTTAGTCCTGGACGCCACTCATCTGGCATTATGTTCTTTCGCACCTCTCCAGCCCTCCAACCAGTCCGCAGCCTCCTCAGGGTGTTCAAAAAACCACGCCTTACCCTCTGCTCCACTCTTAACCTGGCTGGGAACAGCATGGCATACTGCACCCCTTTGTCGCTTAGCTTCTTTTTCACCTCGATGAACGACCTCCGTTGTTTTTGTACTCGCAGGGTGACGTACGGAAAGAAGGAGACCTCTGCGTTCTGGCATTCTGGAGTATCACATCCCTATCTCTGAAACTCAGCAATCTGGCCAGTATTAGGCGAGGAGGCGCACCAGGTCGCGGTCGTCCACCACAAAGAATTTGGAAAGTCCCTTGGGTTGCAAGTGGTAAAGGACGAGGTCTTCTACAAATAGGTCCGCTGCCGGCCCCTCCCCCTTCTCGGGCACCCCAATAATGCAAATGTTATTTCTCCTGGTTCGACCTTCATAGTCGTCGAGTTTATCTTCAGCATACTTCTGAAAGTCTTGGAGCTCCTTAACGTCTTGCTGCAATTGCAAGGTATCTCCCAGGAGACTGGAGGTGACAATCTCCATTTGCTTTACTTTCTCGCTGATTTTTGTCATGTCTGCCCTGATGAGGGTTATGTCAGTCGAGATCGTGTCCATTCTTCAGCTTGCAAGAACATTCCAGTATGTATACTGCATAGTCTGTCTTGCAAGTGAACAATCCTTTTATTTTAGTGGGAGTGGTCTCAAAGGCATTGTAAAACTCAGATGTATTGGTACCAAATTTACATGCTCTACACGAGCTGCACTTGAAGAAACCATTACGCTTGGATAACCATGTTCCTGATTCTACTACCTCTGGACTGTTTTTGACTAAGGCATCCCTCATTGAGGGAGCCCGCCTAAATGTTATTTGAGGGAGATCAGGTACCATTTGAGACATGGTTAAATCGGTCTTAATAATAGGCCAGTTCTTGTAAATGATTTTTCTTATCTCCTTGTCTTGGCAACTGAAAGTGGTTATCAATCTTATAGTTTCTTTGCTCTGGGAAGAACTGGTGGATCTCTTAGTTGTCTTAGATACAGTGCCCAAATAGTCATCACGACTGAAGCTATTGGCCTTTGTTAATGCTGCTTTAAGGTCACTGTTATTATACCCACGTGCCAAAAATCTCAGTAGAGAGTCAGTATGGCATTGGATAAGGTCCTTCTCTGAGCTGCAAATTCTTTTTATACGTAAAAATTCTCCGTATGGAATACTCTTTATCAGATGTTTATATATATATATAACATCCAGGCATTGGATATTCTACAATTGATGCAGTTCTAATCTGCAATGGAGCCTTTCATTGTCACTTGCTACAGAAAAACTTTAGGTAGGCATATAATACCACACATCTAAATAAGAGCTATGGTTTTCTAGATATCCTGTCTTTGCTTAAACCTATACTCTTCCTTTATTTTCATAGATTATATACTACTCCTGTGTATGCAGTCACCTACCTATATAATGAAAGAGAGGATTTATTCATGTATTTCTATACATGTACTGGTTCATGCCAGAACAGTTGTATGGTATTTATAAACGTTTACCAATGCACTGATTCCTCTATTCTCTCATTTGTACTCAGGATGCTTATAGGGAATATCTGGGCATCACGTACCTTCCTGCTCTGACTCCGCGGGACCGATATTCTTTCCCTTCCGATCCCCTTTTCCCCCATTCTACCTCAATTAGCTTTGAACTATGTTGGGCGGTCTTGGTGGTGGTTTGGCACATTTCGAACCTGGGGGTGGGCTCCCTGAGCCCATAATGGCCGCAGCACGCCCCCACCACTTATGAAATGCGGCACTGGGGATGGACTACCTGGTGTCTATACAGTGGCGTAGGAAGGGGGGTGCGGTGGGTGCTGGCCGACCCGGGTGTTATCACTGAGGGGGGTGACAAAATGGCAAAAATATGTGTTTTAAACACATATTTTTGCCATTTTGTCAAACCGGGGGTGACAAGAAATTTTCCGCACCGGGTACCACCTGACCTTGCTATGCCACTGGGTCTATAATGTATATATACACTCACACTCACACATATATATTCGATGGAAAAAACAAACTTTATAGAAATTCACTGATAAAAACAACAGTTAAAGTAAGTTTTTTAGTTAGGTGAATATGTTGGGAATAACATTAACATTTTGGACAAAAACTTGCGCCCCAGTCATGCACTGCTTATGGCCTCACATATTAAATCACTCATGACATGTTCTATAACATCATTTATGACATCACCGATGACACTCAGTATAATGGCTCGGGGAGGGGGCGCATCCCCCTCTCCTTATGAAATGCGGCCCCCCAGGGGTGGGCTCCCCAGGGCTTATAATGGCTTGGGGAGGGGGCTGTGCACCCCCTTCCCTTAATTTACCAATGAGGCCTGGGCTGCCATTTTTTTTAACAATCCCGCTGGAGTCCCATAGGATTGCAGCAAAAATGTACGCTTTTTTTCAATTTTCAATTTTGGCACGGGCCCTTTGGGACATGGCCCCCCCACACCCCGTCCCCTTTCCTGAAGGGGCCTTCAGGGCAGGGGACTAAGGGCTTGATTTAGATTTCGGCAGATGGGTTGCTCCATAACAACAGTGACGGATATTCCGTCTGCTGAAATATAAATCCCAAAATATCCTATGGGATTTATACTTCTGTGGATGGGATATCCGTCACCGTTGTGATGGAGTAACCCGTCTGTCAAAATCTAAATCAGGCCCTAAGTCCCCGAGTCCCGTAATGGCTGTCAGCAACATTATTCTTATGTTGCTGGGAGCCAATCAGAGCGCTCGCTCCTGCGGGAGACTGACTCCAGCGGAAGCAAATTGGCCCAAAGGAAATAAAGCTCCCTGGGCTAATCAGAACGCTCTATGTTTAAACTGGTGCTCCCGCAAGAGTCTTTCGAGCTTCTTGCAGACCCAACCGTCCAGATATACAAATATGATTGACCCCTAATTTCTAAAAAAACTACTGAACAGATTTACACCAAATCACGAAAAGCACAATCTGCGTACTAAGATCTAGCTTTCTGACAAATTTGGGGAAATTCCGTGCAGCAGTTTTTGCTGTAGCCCTGCCTAAAGAAGTCTATCGAAAATGCATGGGGATTTTGCGTTTTTTGGGACCCCCCTTTTTTCTCAGCCCCAGCTCGACAGATCATCCTGAACATTTCATGGAGATTCATCAAACGGGGTAAATGTTATTAGCAACGCAAAAACGCTTCTCCTATAGAACAGCTGACCAAACCATAACTGCCCAGTGGCTACTGCCACTGGGTAATATTCACACACACATATACATATAAATACAAAACTACTCTTTTTTTTAAAAAATGACAGCTGCACACTTCATGGGATAAGTTATTTGATTATATTTATTCTAAAACATGTTGCTCTAAAGTGCACAGTGCTACCTTAAAGTGCTGTAGTTTATTTTTTAGTGCATGTTATTGTCATCAATCTTTTCAATCCATAAATGTAACAACCCACTTGTTCCATCAAATCTATGCGTTTCTGTGTATGTACGTATATGTATATATATATACATATTAACTGAAAAACTTTAGATAACATTTAGTTAAGCTTGACATAGCTTTTTAAAGTTACGAAAGTAACTTGTGAGATGGAGAGACTGATCACAATATAAAATGTTCCTGTTTTTCATATTGAAGCCAAGCTTTAACTTAAAAATGAAGAAAATTATCTGCTTTATAACAGAACATAATCTTCACTCAGGAATTTCACTAGAGATGTTGAGAAAATCATTCATTTTTCTAGAAAAGCACTAGACGAGATTATGTAACATTGATTGCAATTCATTTATATAATCCTTCTTGCTCCTGGTGAGTGAGAGCTCAGTGAGATAAATATGGAATTTCTAATTAGATACAGCAGATACTAAGGTGAACTGTACCACGCAAGTAACTAGCTAGTTGGTGCTCCACTAGGTTCTTGAACCCAGAATCCATTTTCATAAACCTTGTTGTACACGATAGACAGAATAATGTGATTCCTCCGTGTGCATTTCAATTTAGCCTTAATTGTTGAACCACTTCTGAAAAACTACGAACTGGAAGTAATCTCCCCCAATAAATTTAAAACTGCTAACTGAACCAAAGTTCACACACTGTTTTGCGTACTTAAAGGTACTTAATTTTGCAGATTCAGCATTTCTTTATTATTTGATAAATAGTTAATAGATTTACGTGTACCCACTGGGAATAGGTACTTTACAACTTTAAGGTGTATCCTGTTGGAGCGCTCATAAAGGGTGCTGTAGGCACTGATGGAAGCAATGGTTTTCTATTCTACTCTACCAAGGTCTCTTACTCCTTTGCCTCTTCCTCCCCTTTCTTCCTTTGAGTATTTCTTGTCTCTTTCTAAACCTACTTTTCTTTCTGATTACTTACCACTGCCACAAATCACTCTCTATGATCTTTTTTTTAAAGCATGTTTTTATTGGCATTTTGTATTAAGCAGTATTGCATACATCATACAAGTATAATCTATGTTCCAATTACAATAATAATCATTGTGCAGAGCTGCGGCACAGTATACTACTACAAATTTGCATGGTAATTGTTCAACTTCTTGCTGATACATCCATTTACCCCATAACATTTCTTATTCATATGGCCCGGTCCTGGGTAAATCAATATCTATTCCGCTATGTAATTTGCATTCTATTCAGTCACTGTTAGGTAGGTAACGGACCACTCCGAAAAGTCATGACATTATTTTGCATGCTTATATAAGAAAGAAACAATAACTTCAAACATTAACTGAAACTTATGCAGAAGGGTGTAACACATGTTTAAATGCCTGTGTCTTACGTGGGGTACTCTGACTACAGCGCCTCAATGTGGGTACCCGGGTGAGCTAGAAAGGCCACCCGGGTTACCCTGTTATCCTTCACTCTTCTGTCTTCTCCTGGTTAATTTAAGAGTAATTTTACAATTCAAAATCATGCTCTAACCTACTATCTCACTGTTGGGACGTGAGTACTGCAACACCTTGCATCCTGTTGTTCCTACTCACTTTCGCTCCCTTCCTCTTCTCCACTCATTTGTGCAGGTTTCTCCCACATTGCCAGTGCTTCCTTCCATAACTCTGTTATAGGGCGTTGCGGCACTCCCCTAGCTTCCTCCCATTGTAGTGCTCTCCCCTCAGCTCCAGCCCAGTTAATCATGTCTCGGTTCCAACCTGCCAACTGGGGTCCCACAGCTGACTTCCATTCTAATGCAATTCTCCGCTTGGCCAATCCCATAGCCAAATCTATCAGTCTATTCCCGACCTTGCGTTTATGCGGTCGGGGGAAAAGTCCCAACAAGCATACCCGTACTGTGAGGGCCAACTCCCTTCCCAAGGCGTCCTTAATTTTCGCTAAGACTGCTTCCCAAAATGCACGCATTAACGGACATTCCCATGTCATATGGATGAAGTCTGCATCTAGTTGGGCACACCGTGGGCACTAACGCACATCTCCTCCATAGGCAATGTTGAGGCGGTGGGGTGTCATGTAGGTCATGTGTGTAAAATTGAACTGTGTATTCAGGCGAGTGTTACGGGAGATCTTCTTCGAATATTGCAAAGTTTTCCCCCACTCTGCGTCCGATAGTTCCCCATCCACAAACTTCTCCCATCTCTCCCGCAATCCAGTCAGAGGATCAAGCGATGCCGATGGCAGGATAGCGTAGAACCACCTCACCTGGTGTCCCGCAGAGCCCAGAGTGACCAGTGCATGAAGCTCTGGGTGGGTTTCAGGTTCCTCCCTTCCCCTCCCCCATAGCTGTCCAAAGGTGCTGGTCAAAGCCTCATATTGCAGGAACTGCCCCGAGGGGAGACCACTGTCCTCCACCAGTTCCCCAAAAGGGTTCAGCATGCCATCAGAAAAGCAGTCCCCCACGTTCTCCAACCCCACTGCTGTCCAGGGCACCAGCTGTTCGAGTGAAAATATCGTCCGAGGTTCCCCATGTGGGAGGCCCACCAACGGTAGCACAGGGGAGTACCTCTGCGATTCCCGCACATTAGTCAGACATCTTTTCCACGTCTGTAAGGCTGTGGTTTGTAGCATCGAACGGTACGGGACAGTAATGGACGAATGCAGTAGTTTGGCTAATAGTAAGCCAGGGCATGCGCCAGGTTCCGATAGACAGACACCCTCCTCGTTCACTCCCTCCAACCACTGTGCTAACCATTACAGTTGAGCGGCTAACATATAAAGCTCAAAATTCGGTACCCCCAACCCGCCTTCTGTCATAGGACGTTGTAGCGTCTTCAGGGACACCCTCCTGCGCCCATCTCCCCACACTAAGTCACGTAATAGGGAACTCAGCTAACAAAACCACCCTGGGGGCATCAGGACTGGGAGATTAACAAAAAATAGAGGAGTCGGGGTAACATAACCATTTTGGCAGGGAGATCCTAGCCATTATGGGCAGTTGCAGGGTGCACCAAAAACGGACACAGGATCAAAGAGATCGCAGGGCTCTGTCCAAGTTTACTTCCCTCAAATCCTCCACTGAGCCGAAGACATGGATACCCAGGTATTTAAACGAATGGGGGGCCCAATTAATGCCATCCATCAAGGTCTCGGGCCTAGGCAGGGGACCCGCCACTGGGAACAAATACGTCTTCGCTCTATTGACCCGGAGGCCTGATATGCATGCAAATCCCTCCAAGAGCTGTATGGCTGAGGCAGTGCCCGTCACCGCCTCCTCCAGATAGATCAGCAGATCATCGGCATAGAGAGAAATAGTGTGGACCTGCTCTCCCACCTTAAGGCCCATCCCCGCACCTCCCTGGCGTACTCTCTCAGCCAATGGTTCAATTGCTAAGGCAAACAGGAGGGAGAGGGGGCAGCCCTGTCGGGTTCCTCGGGAGATCTTGTATTGACTGGAAATTGTTTTACCTGTTTTAACCCGCGCCGTAGGCGCCTCATAGAGGAGCTGTACCCACTTCACCCATCCGCTCCCAAGGCCCATGCGCAACATGGTTTCAAACAGGTATTCCCAACAGACTGTGTCGAATGCTTTTTCCAAGTCAATTGAAAGCACCGCCGCCCGTCGCCAAGATGTCGCATCCGAATAAAAGAGGATGGAGTAGAGCCTACGCACATTGTAGGAGGTACTACGGGAGGGGATGAAACCATTCTGGCTGTGGTGGATAAGGGATTTCATGTGGGGGAGCAACCTGCCTGCCAAAATCTTACTAAGAATTTTAAAATCAAGGTTGAGCATGGAGAAAGGCCTAAAATCCGCTACCCGGGCACCCATCTCCTTAGTTTTGGGGAGGGGAACCACCAACGTGCTCTGAGTAGTATCAGGGAGTTTGCCGAGTCTAAGAGACTCCGCATAAAGGGACACTAAATGCGGTGCTAGGTTGGCAAAGTATCTCTTATAGAATTCTGCCGAGAGGTCGTCGGGTCCCGGGGTCTTACCAGGTGCCATGTCCACAATGGCCGCATGTATTTCCTACAGAGTCACCGGGCCTCCCAACTCTTCCTGTACCTGCCTGTCCACTGTACAACACCTTCTGTACTTGACTCTCAGTGGTATTCAAGGAAAGCAGTCACAGGCTTCTCTGAGAGGTAATGTCAGGGTGCTCAAGCTGACTTTATTATACACTTAAAACTAAATACCACATATGATTAATCTAACAGGTACAGTCCAGGGAACGGCGCTGAGGCTGTTGCATCTCGGTATGCCACCCATTGTTTTCCCCTTTGGGTGTCCCTTCTTCTCTGAATTATGCAGGCCTTTCCTATAGGTTAGAGTGTCTAAGAAGGCATGCATCAAGGTTCGGTGGAAGATTATGCCTTTTAGATTGGGAAGTCTTCAGTTCAGTACAGTACCCTCTTTCAGATTGTAAAGTCTCACCACACGCAGATCTTCCTTCAGGCAGGGCCTAGGCCGGTGGTGAATCAGCATTACACACACTCTCTCTCCCGCTTCTGAGAAAGAACACACTCTTCACACTGGCGTGGCCTCATCTTGTGAGGCTGGAGTGCAGGACGGCAGCCGACTCTGCTGTTGAAGTCCTTTGGCCGGAAGTACAGCTGATTGGAAGTTGCAGTGGCTCCTTAGGTTGGAGCAGATCATGCTTGACTTCTTACCCACTTCTGCGCACCGCCAGGGGAAACATCCTTTACCCCTCAGTCAGAACAACGACCTACCTTTACAACGCAGTCACTACCACAACTGCGACGTTACCACGCGTTCCTTTACCCCGCAAGTCGTTACGACTTGCTTTAGGGTGGTGTGTTGTTGGACTGGTGTTGGATTTTAAGTCCGACACCTTCCCGACTGTTGCGTAGGCTGGAGTTGGAATAGTAATTTATGCTATTCCAAAATCCAGGATCCCCCTAAGGCAAGTCGTTGTAATGACTTGTGTGGTAAAGTAACGCGTGGTAATGTCACGGTTGGGGTAGTGACTGAGTTGTAAAGGCAAGTCATTGTTCTGACTGCGGGGTAAAGGATGTTTCACCTGGTGGTGCCCAGAAGCGGGAAAGAAATCAACCATGATCTGCAACTTCCAATCAGCCGTACTTCCGGCCGAAGGACTTCAACAGCAGAGTCTGCTGCAGTCCTGCAGTTGTTTTCACTGGCAGCCTGGTTGGAGAACTCCTTAACAATGTTGAAAAATTCCTTGTTGTTGTTGGTGCTGGTTTTGATGCGTGCAGCTTGTGCGGTCTTCTTTGTTGCCCTCAGCAGGCAGAGGTTGAGGTTGAGGGAGGACTGCTGTGTCGGATGTGTCCTTGCTGGTGCACCATCTCCTCTCCAGCTCTTTGCTGTCACGCTTTGCTGTTCTGAGTTCTTGGGTGTACCAGCTGGCCATTTTGGAGGATCTTCTCTTCTTGTTGCTTTTGATGGGGGGGGGGCGATACTATTGGCGCAGTTGGTGATCCAGACGTTGAAGTTCTTAATTCCCTGTTCCAGGTTGGTGGCGGCATCTGGGTTGGAGGTTTTGAGGGTGTCCATCGAGCTGGTATCTGAAATTTTGCTCAAGGTATAGTAGGGGGCACTGGCCAGCTTGGGGGTGGCAGTGCAGGTGCTGGAGATGCTGAAGTGGTTGATGGAGTAATCAGTCCATGTGAGTTCTGGGAGGTGGCTGTATCTGATACCGTTGCTGGAAGTGAAAATGGGGTCCAGCGTGTGTCCCACGGTGTGTGCTTGGGGTCGCAGACAATCTGGGTCAGTCCGAGGCTGCTCACACTGTCGAGGAGGTGGGCAGTGTTGTTCTCATTAGGGTCATCGATGTGGAAGTTAAGGTCGCCGAGGAAGATGTAGTCCTTGGATTCCAGGGCCAGGGGCGCAATGAAGTCTGCAATGGTATTGCAGAAGCTGAAGTACGGGCCTGGGGGTCGGTATGCGAGAGTGCCTCTAAAAGTTTTCTTGTCCATGTGGAGCGTGAAGTTGAGGTGTTCCATGGAATGGGTGGTATTATTAATGTTGGTGGTGCACTGCATGGCTTCTTTGTGGATGATGGCAATTCCTCCTCTTTCATTATTGGTGTGGTCCTGGTGAGTGATTTTGTGTCAGTTGGGGATTGAAGTGGCAATGTCCGGGCGGAGGCTGTGTTGAGCCAGGTCTTGGTGAGAAAGACAATGTAGGGTGCGAGGGTGGCAATGAGGTCCCATAACTTGGTGGAGTGCTTGCACATCGAGGATGTGTTCAGGAGTAGGCTGTTGAGTCGGTGGCTCGCTTCTGGTGTGGTGTGGCGAGGGGTCGGAGTGGTGCTTTGCTGAGTGACGGTGGTTGTGCTGGAGCTGGATAAGGTGCAACTGACGCAGGAGAGCGGTCCTGCTGTAGAGTGCGGTATGCATTGCAGCAATGCTTGCTGGGTCATCTGGTGTTCACGGTGCGGAGGAAGGTGGAGTCGTACCTGCGGGTGGAACTGCAGTCAAGGGTCCTGGTGCTGGGCGTGGCACAGACGGGCTTGTACTTGGCGCACTGGCAGCACAGCTGCACTGCGACCTCTATTAAGTAGGCCCCGGGAGGAGGGAGGGGCGCTAGGAGGCGGTTTGTGCGGCTTGGCGGGAGGCAGAAAAAATAGGCAGCAGGTGGGAAAATTGGCAGCAGAGGAGTGGGGGAAATGAACTTGGACAAAAACAATAGAAAATGAGAGAAAAGCAAATTAACAGGAGAGAAAAGCAATAGAAATGAAAGAAAAGCAGTTTAACAAGGAGAAAAGCAAAAGAGAATGGGAGACGAACAGACTACCGAAGAAAGAGTGTTGCAGCGGCACAAGGGAGAGCTGGGGAGAGATGCCCACTGTCACATGGAGCATGCAGATTACTCTGGTCAGTCCTTCTTCTGGCAGACCTCACCAGCACCGGGGTCTCACAGCTTCTGGTTCTTCCTGGACAGTCACACCTCCTTCAAGATTGGCAGTCATGTTCCACCTTTCAGCAGGAAGGTTGACCAGACCCGGGACATCCAAAATGGATCCCACAAGCCTCCATTTACTATGGCCCACTTATCCACAGAATGCATGTACTATGAAGACCACATGCATAAATATGCACAACGTATGCATGGAATGTTAACAACAAGCACATAGAAGTGGAACTTTACACGAGTGGGATAATAGGCTAGTAGTTTGTGGTTCAGACAGATCACAAACCACGCAGGTGTTTGATAGCAATGAAGTGTGAAAATCCCAAGTTGCTGAGATTGCCCATCTCATTACAAGGTCTAGCTTTCACAGTGGGGCACAAAGCTGGAATAAAGCATGGCACTGCAGATAGACATTCCAGCTGGTTTTGCCTATCTGACAACAGGACTTCTCAACAGTGGATCAAGCACTGGTAGTCAGATCTGGGAGGGGTGTCTTACTGCATACATCTGGTATCCTTGCTTTTATTTGTTTGGCCCTGGCATCACGTGGCTAAATTGGGTTTTTATGCTGCTAAAGTGAACTGTCTGTCCTTCTTAATTGATCTTGTAAAATTGGGGGAATTAATTGAATAACTGTGGGGAATTAATTGAAAAACTGTTGTTAATTCGCTTTTAGAAAGTATACGAATGTAATCTTTTTTATTGGAATTGCACATTGCACTTTGCTGAGATCCTCTTCCGGGAGTTCGGACGTCCATTTTAGAGCAGTCATCTTTTGGTTTTGCCACTCTAGTAGTTGGCGGGCACCAGTGTTTAATGTGCCTTCCACCGCGGACGCCCAGCGGCTAAGTTGGGTTTTTATGCTGCTAGAGCAAACTGACAGTCTTTCTTAATTGTTCTTGTAAAATTGGGGGAATGAATTGAATAACTGGTGTGAATGAATTGAAAAACTGTTCTTAACTTACTTTTAGAAAGTATATGAATGTAATGTTTTTATTGGAATTGCACGTTGCACATTGCTGAACTCCTCTTCTGGGAGTTCGGACGTCCCTTTTAGAACGGCCATCTTTTGGTTTTGGCACGCTAGTGGTTAGTGGGCACCAGTATTTAATGTGCCTTCCACTGTGGACAAGCGGTGGCTAAGTTGGGTTTTTATGCTGCTAGAGTGAACTACCAGTCTTTCTTATTTTTTCTTGTATAATTGGGGAAATGGATTGAATGACTTGGGGGTAATGAATTGAAAAACTGTTCTTTACTCACTTTTAGAAATTATATGAATGTAATCTTTTTTATTGGAATTGCACGTTGCGCTTTGCTGAACTCCTCTTTAAGGAGTTCGGACGTGCCTTTTAGAGCGGCCATCTTTTGGTTTTGGTGCTCTAGTGGTTGTCGGGCACCAGTATTTAATGTGCCTTCCACCGAGGACGTGCAGCGGCTAAGTTGGGTTTTTATGCTGCTACAGCTAACTGCCAGTCTTTCTTAACTGTTAGGGTAAAATTCCTTATTTGTTCTTGTAAAATTGGGGGAATTAATTGAATAACTGGAGGGGGAATGAAATGAAAATCTGTTCTTAACTCGCCATTAGAAAGTATACAAATGTAATCTTTTTTATTGGAATTGCACGTAGCACTTTGCTGAACTCCTCTTCCAAAAGTTCGGACGTCCGTTTTAGAGTAGTCATCTTTTGGTTTCGGTGCTCTAGTGGTTGGAGGCCACCAGTATTTAATGTGCCTTCCACCGCGGACACGCAGCGGGCACGCCATTGGCCAGTGGCAGTACGTCCATTGGGGCGCTGGGGCGTTGCCCCACTAATGCCACGGGCCGGCAGCACGCACGGCCCCATTTGTTTCAATTAAAATAAATTCTTTGTTCCCGGGCCGTTCGTAAAATAAATTCTTTGTGAATCGTTCGTGACGACACACTAATATCCAATCAGGACTCAGGAGGATGCTGACGGGGGTGGGGCTGCAGAAGCACAGAGGGTTTGATTGACAGCGCACTGCCACTAATGGTGCGCATGTTCGGGTTTGGGCTGGTCATTTTTATGACCAGCCCGAACATGCGCACTAGCCTTTCCCCCTTAGGAGAGCGAGGGTTGCCATGCCGCTGCCCCCAGTCTCCTAATGGGCGGGGAGTACCCCTGCTCAAGCCAATCTTGGCGCTGCTGGAGCAGCGCCAGGATTGGCTGAGAGGCACGCGCATTTCTAAGTTTCCGGGCTGCGCCTCAAAACGGCTCACAGATTTCCCCCAAAGCTTTCCCCCAAAGCAGTAGTAAGCACCCAACCCCTGCCCTCATCCTGATTGCGTTGGTTTCCACGGGGCTGGAGAGTCAGTCGGTCCGACTCATTGCGGCTACCGTAGCATACGCAGAGCTGTGTGGCGATCGCAGTGTCGGCACAGCAGTGGCTGATACGGTAAGGATTGAGGTACATTGAAGGAGCGGCGGTGCTAATCTGATACCGTAGCATTGCTTGCAGACTGGCGTGATGATTTGCAGACCAGCCTGGAGTGACGTTCTGCTACAACGGTGCTTAACTGCTATGCTTCGGGATTGAGGGACATTGAACGAGCAGCGGTGCTAATCTGACACTGACACAGCAGCATTGCTTGCAGACTGGTGTGAGTTGCAGGCAAGAGTGTGAGTGGCGTGCTGCTTCTGCGGTGGCTGGCTGCTATGGGTAAAACTGTTCATGCAAATAGCGGCACACCGTGAAGTCTCCGGGACCAGACTTATCACAATACTGTGAGAGTCGGCTATGTGGCTGGCTTAAAGGTTAGGCGACCCTAGGGTCAATCTGAAACCCTCACAGACAGTGATAATATCCTGTGTCTTAGGGTATCTCCAGTGATGGCATGAAGTATTGCCCATTTTCAGTGCATGGGGAGTACTCCAAGCAAGCGCTGAATCTCCTTGCATCGCAGCCGCGTCCCTGGGAGGATACCACTCTGGGCAGCTACGTGTTTCCCAGTGTCTCCAGGTCTGCAAATTCCGTGCTGGATAATTCTGGTCCCAGAGACTTCAGACTTGGACCATTATGCAGATAGATGACGAAGGGGTAGAGAAGAGGGGGGGTGGCTTCTATAGTTAGATAAATAACTAGCTAGTTAATGCAGATAGACGAATGGACGGATAGCCTCAAGGAGGGAGGACCGACTGAAGGACGGAATAAAGGATATGAAGCGAGTGACAAAAGAGAGAGTGTGACTACGGAGGACTGAGAGAGAACAAATAGAGTCAGTGCTAGAGACAGTAGAGAGAAATCAAGAGACAGACACAGAGAGTGAAAGAGGGTGCAAAGAAGAGAAAGACAGACCTAAAGAAATATGGATGTAGATAGAGATAAAACAACAGAAAGAGATACAGGCCTAGAAAGAGAGAAAACAGATACTTGGAGATAAAGTCAATGGAAAGCAAAGAGAAAAGAGACACAGAACGCACCTGTAAACCAAAATGTCATGCCTGGTGTGTAATGGAACTAAACTGGATGTAATTGATAACATAAGAGAGAATAGATTGATAAATAAAGCAAGAGAGATGAAGCAAAATTGAAAGAAAGATGAAGAGCCAGAATGAAAGAGAGGAGAGAGTGAGAGTGTGTGTGTGGGAGAGAGAAGCGATGGATTGTTAGAGAGAACGAGAGAGAGGGGGTGAAACAGAGAGAGATGGAGCTAAGCAGAGCCAGAATGAGAGAGTGTGGCAGAAAGAGAGAGGGGTATAACGAGTATGTTGAGCTAGAGAGAGAAAAAGAGGGACATAGGAAGTAAGACAGATATAGGTATGAGCATACGTACACAGTTATCTCTACTATAATCAGACACTGGAACAGACCATTGAATGTTGGAATGTAAAATCTTGTCCCGCTTTGGGGTAACTTAAAATTTTGTCTGCTACAGGAATTTTTAAATATGAGAGAATGTTAATTTGCTTTGGCAAGTCATGCATTGTAGACTGCACTTAGCCCACATGAAATGACACGCGGGAGGCCTGCTTTGGCAGTGAATTGGATCTGGAATTTCTGAGTTTGAGTTGCATGGTCAAAATGTATGTGTCGCTTTCATAGTTATTTAGACTGTGTTTATTTTATACTGTTTCTGCCAATATGTAACCTTGAGCCACAGTTTTGGTTGATTTTGATTGCAGTGGCTCAGTTTATTTGGTGATTCACAATTCCAATCATGGGTAAAACATGGCTTGTTGGACATAGATGAGATGTACTTGCAAATTGTTGGATTGCGTATTGCATTTCAGGTTTTCAATTTGACCAATCTTTTGACTTCTTACCAACGAAAAATGAGTGTCTTCCTGGTCGAGGACCACACTGCTTTTTCTCTTATCTGTCTTGTATCAAGACCCTGCTGGACTATGGGGTGAAAGAAAGCTTGAATAAGCAGCTACCTATGTTATATGACATCTCTTTATTAATGTAATAACTGCACTTTCACAATTGCTTTATTAACCTTCCTGCTTTCTCAAATTTGCTTGAAAATGCACCATTTGTCCACTCTTTTTTCAAAATTTTCTCGGGGGGAGAACCACCCCGAAAACCCCTTAGGTTGTTCGGGCTCGCTCGCTACTCTCGCTCGCTGCGGTGCAGTATGACAATCATTTTACGCCTCACCACTTTCAAATGTCACCAGCCGCCACTGCCATTGGCTCACCAAAGGCTTGCCCAAGGCAAGCCCGTCTGCGCCCATCCACGCCTGGACACGGCCAGCGCCAGCCACGCTGCCCAAACTCAGTCAGGTATTTCTATGACATCAGCATTTCTAAAAAGATTGAATACTACTTCTAAGCATTGTGACATTTGTCTCGCTCGCTGAAAGGCCCTTTGACTTGCCTAAACTGCAGAACTGTTCTTGGCTCTCTCGCAGAAACACCTATTGCCCTTATTAACAGGTCATTAGCAAAACCACTATGTGGGGGGCTTATTAGCGCCTGTTCTCTGTGCAAACATGCCCAAGAAATCAATGACTTGATTATTGACTCGCAGCTTGATTTTCTTTTTATCATAGAATCGTGGCTTAAGGAATGGTGCAATCCTGATATTGTCCAGGCTCTACCTTTTAGACTACACTATTTGTAGACAGGATAGAATGAAGACCCGTAGAGACAAGCTAGCTATCATCTATCAGATTCCTATCAATGTCTTAACTTCGATTTAGTCCATCTGAAAGGGGCAGAACGCCTTGGTTTCTGGTTTTTTTTTTCACAACAAATTGTATTCGTTTTGAAAGGTACAAAGTGGGCGTGGCCCTGCAAGAACATTGCACAGGTTGTAGAAGACATACCATACCTGGTTTTAACATTCAAAAACATCTTGGCCCGCAGAACATCAGGCTGAAAAGGTAATAAACCACACCGAACCCACCCAAAGAGTCTCAATTGCGTGTTAGTAAAAACGTGTCTGTTAACAGTCTGTTGTGTCAGACTATGATAGTGGAAAATGACATGTGTATCCCCCAGTGGGATCATGAATGTCTGGATGTGGTAATGGGGGTAAGTCTATGCCCCTATAAGTCGCCCAGCGGGACCAGATTTTTCTGTGCTTCTGTGGGCATCCCCTCGCCTGAAAGACCGCAATTTTGGCCCCCATACACCTATCCATAGCCTTCTTCCACCCTGCTATACTAGGAGGGGAAGTTGCCTTCCATCGCTGTGCTATATCTCTTTTAGCGAGGGTTAGGTCCAAGAACGATAGGTGCTGCTTGTAGTGATTCCCTCCAATCTCATCTGTGCTATGAAGGAGCAATAGTCTGGGTTCGAGTAGAATGGTCCAGGCCAGCACCTGGCATAGACAGGATGTCACCCGAGTCCAGAATAGTTGTATCCCCGCACAGCTCCATACCATATGAAGGAAAGAGCCCTCTACGCTGGTGCATCTAAGGCAGTGGGGGGATTGAATAGCTCCCTTTCTTCCATAACCGGTAGCGGGTGTAATATATCCAGTGGAGGTACTTAAACCGAATGAGGCGGTAACGTGAGGAGACCGCCGCATACCGAGGACTGGCTAGGGCTTCCGTCCAGTCATCATCTGTCAGGGTCGGTAAATCTGCCTCCCATGCTGCCCTAGTTTTATGTATCGTGTTATGTGTGTGGGTAATTAGCGTCGGATAAATTTGTCTGATCTTGTGTGCCCCAATATCCCCCATTAATAGCCGACCTTCTAGTGGGTGGAACTCAGGAAGTGCCTCCAAATTACGGATGTGGGGGTCTAGAGCATGTCGCAGTTGCAAATAGCGGTGGAACTGGGATTTATGCAGGTGAAACTCGGTTTGCATCTGTTGGAAGGACTTAAGAGTGTTGCCGTGCATGATATCACCTAATGTGGAGATTCCGATGAGATCACACTTTGGAAACCGACTAAATCCGATGCGGAGCGTAAATACATGCCCTGCCAGAGGGGAGTGGAGCGTGTCAGTCTTCCCCACCACCCCATACATTTCACTGTGCGTCTCCAGAGTTGTATAACGGTCCTGCAGGCCGGGGGGAGCGTGTCGAGGGTCGCACAGCTGTATAGGAATTGTAATAGAGGTGTGACTGTCATAGCCATCCACTCCACTGCATATGCTGGATCAGACTGAGACCCGTACCACCACTCATTAATTACAAGAAGATGGGAGGCAGCATAGTATGCGTATATGTCTGCTGCCGCAATGCCGCCACAGTATGTTGATTGTGTGCATGTGTGAAGCGCGACCCGGATCGCCCCCCCCTTTCCCCCTCCTGCCACAGGAACCTATTTAGGGTCGCATTGAGTTGTATGAACCATGAGGGGGGATATTGTATGGGAAATTCTGCATCCGGTATAGCAAACGTGGTAGACACCATCTTGAAGATAGCGGAACGCCCGTACAGCGAATGGGGCAGCTGAGACCAAACAGTAGTCTCATTGTGGACCGCGGGGAATAACGGGATGATATTATGTGTCCACGAGATCTGGGGACACGGCAAAATAAAGACGCCCAGGTATTTAAAGCCATCCGTAGCATGTGATAATTGTGAAGCCCAGGCCTGACATCTCTGGTCGCCGCAAATAGGGAATAATGTGGATTTGGAGGGGTTGGTGCCTAGCCCCGTGGTTCCACGAATATCCGAAGTATCTGGAGGACACGGGGTCCCGAGGACCACGGGTCAGTCATAAAAAATAGGGCATCATCGGCGTAAAGTGCAAGTCTGTCCGAGTATTCCTTGTCCATTCAAACCCCTGGATCAGAGGGTCCTGTCGTATCCACACTGCTAGGGGCTCTATGGCCAAGGCGAAGAGTAGCGGCGATAAGGGGCAGCCCTCTCTCATGCCTCGGTGGATAGAAAAGGGGGTCGACCGATGTCCCGCTATTCTCACTGACGTCGAGAGATCCGTGTACAGCAGCTGAGTATATGCTAAGAGGTATGTCCAACTTAAGGAGTCGAAAGCCTTGTCTATGTCCACCAGCAGTATCGCTGCTGGATGGCCAAGCCTATGGGCCCCTGCAATCGCATTATGGACTCGCCTAATATTGTGCCTGGTGGAGCGTTGCGGCATAAAGCTGTACTGGGGTGGATGAGATCTTGGATACATGAGCGGAGGCAGTCTGCGAGGACCTTACCCAGTAGTTTTGGCTCGAAATTGAGCAATGAGATAGGACGATACGAGGCCGGGTCCTCTGGAGGACGACCGTGCTTGAGAAAAAACACAATTTCGGCATGACGCCAGTCCACCGGCAGAATGCGCTGCTCAAGGGCCTCGTGTAATGCCGCTAGGAGATGAGGGCCCAACGTCGTCATATGAGGCCGCAGAAAGTCGCTGGGAAATCCATTTGGTCCCGGTGCTTTACCAGGGTGAGTGCTAGTCAGCGCTGCTCTTAATTCGTCTATAGTTATGGGGGCGTCCAGTGTGTCTCTAACTTGATCGGAAAGTTTACAGGGGGGAATGTCCGACAGAAATTCATCAATGAGGGCCTCCGAAATGAGCTCCCGTGGTTGGTAGAGCGTGGCATAGAAAGACGCGAAGTCCTGGACTACCGACTCTGGGGAGGTACATAGCGCGCCATCTGCGTCTTGCAGGAGGGGCACCTGCACAGAGGGTGTTTTGGCCTGGCATAGCTGATGCAGCATCCTGCTGGATTTATCACCCCATTGGTATATCCTATGTTGCGTTGCCAACCAAGCCTCTTTGGCCTCATCGGTGAGTAGTTGGTGGATTTGCTGCTGGATAAGCAGTAGATTACGCCGTGATCCCGGGGCTGACCCAGATAATACTTGCTCTTCTAGTAGGCGCTGGCGATCTTCCAAATCTAGTATCTGAGTCAGGCACCTGCATTTTTCGCCTGTACGGAAGCTTATATCCACCCCCCTGATCGATGGCTTAAGAACTTCCCATAGGGTGATACTCGACGGGGATGTGTCTAGGTTGAACAGAAGGTAATCCGCGATGGCCTGTCGCAGAACCTCCTGATAGCGAAAATCTCGGGGAAGCCAGGGGGACATGCGCCACCGGCACGGAGCCCGTTGGGCTCTCAGGCGCAGTTTAAGCTGAACCTGCGAATGGTCCGACAGACCACGGGATAGGATGGACGTGTGGGACACCCTGTGTATGTAACTATGAGGGAGGTATATGTAATCTAGTCGTGAGAGCGTATCATGCACCGCCGATGCATATGAGAACCCATGAGTCGAGGGATTAAAGGCCCGCCAAGAGTCCAACCATCCCAATGTATGAACCAGGATGTTCAATTTAGATGTGGTGGGGGGGGGTCTTGTCTCGTGGCATGCCACCGGTCCTGGGGTGTCATTACATCGTTCCAATCCCCGCCTAGTACCGTCAAACCCTCAGGGAGGTCGCCCCATAGCTGTGTGATTTTGTCTACAAACGCTTGCCCTAGGGGGGGCGGGGCATAAACGCTACCGATAGTTACCTGTTCCCCCGCTACCGTGCGGGTGACCACGGTGTAGTGCCCACCGGGGTCTATCCAGTGTTTAGTGATGAGGAATGGTACCCGACGATGTATAAGGACTGCCGTACCCCGAGAGCCACATGTGAACCCGGAATGGTACACTGTGGCAAATCCGAACCTGCTGAGGCATGGAGTTTTATTGCTCATAAGGTGGGTCTCTTGGAGCAGGAGTATATCTGCCTCATACCGTTTTGCTAAGCGGAGTACAGCTCCCCACTTAATTTTATTCAAGAGTCCCCGAACATTCCAAGATATGATGTTCAGTTCTCCCAACGGAGAACTATGAGTTTGGTGTGTCATCTGGCCACTATACAGTAATTGTCCACAATTACTATGGTGTTGATGTATGATCTAGTTGTGTGTTCGGTGTCAACAATTTAACAAACAAAGGAAAACCAACAAACCCCCACCCACCGCCCCCTTCCCCAATACTTCCAGAAACAAGGAGTACCTGTCACGGCAGAAACGTCGCTGGGACCCCAACCGGGGAGGCCCAGGGAGCTCCACCAAAAGAGCCCAACTATCCCAACATAGTATAACATAACATCAAATGTCCAGGGGTGTGGACACTCAGTTTGTAGCCAAGAGCCATCGTAAAGGACTCCAATGCTTCCTAGCGAACAATATACATACATGCATGAGACCGAGTTTCATACCACAAAGTCCACCGTATCTAGGATCCTTCAGCCACCTCATCCTGATTTGGAGCCCTCCAGTTAGAACGGGATCTATGCCGCCGCTTCGAGTTACCTCTGTTCTGTCTGCCCCTGTGCTAGCCCTGGGAAGAGTCTGAGTCCAGCGGCGGCGGTGAATGTGGCTTGAGGTGTGTCGTTTCGTCGGCCCAAGAGAACACGGCCTCCGGGGAATCAAAAAAGTAGGTCTTGGAGTTGAAAATTACTTTCATCCTGGCAGGGTACAGCAGCATGTAAGATACGTTTAGCTCTCGAAGTCTACGCTTCGCTGCAACGAAGGATTGGCGCTGCTGATGTACCAGCCCGGTATAGTCGGGAAATACCATGATCTGGTGTGAGTTAAAGAGCATTTGGTCTTTGTGGGCTCTCGCAAACTGTAGTATGGCGTCCCGGTCTGCGTAGTTGAGGAGTTGAGGAGTTTAGCAATTACTTGTTGGCTGTCGCTCACCAGGCGGGGGCTTCTTTATCAGGGCCCGTTGCGCTCTTTCAACCACGAAGCAGGTGGACATAGATTCTGCGGAGAGCAGGGATTTGAGCCATCTTGTGAGGAAGTTGTCCATTGAAGAGCCTTCGCATCCCTCCGGAAAGCCCACTAGCCTTATGTTATTGCGGCAGGCCCTGCCTTCGGCGTCTTCGACGCGCGATGCTAATTCTTGCGTCACGACTGTAAGCCTGTTTACCTTCTTCTGAAGGGAAAC
This sequence comes from Calotriton arnoldi, assembly GCA_963921515.1. Lineage (NCBI taxonomy): Eukaryota > Metazoa > Chordata > Amphibia > Caudata > Salamandridae > Calotriton > Calotriton arnoldi. Next base: position 52,982 of record CAWUFW010008241.1, read on the forward strand.
CACTGTGTCCGCCACCGTGGAGACCCGGGTCTCGGCCTCGGTGATCCTGTCTACTGCCTTGCGGAGATCTTGACGCAGGAAGGAGACCTCAAACCCCATGGCACCTATCTGCGCCTCAAGCGCGACTGGGCAATTGCTGCCAGTAGAGCTGCATTGTCCGGGGACGGACCTCCCGAACTCTCTCCTCCCGGACCAGTAGTAGTGAATTGGTCTAGAGTACTCTGTTTTGAGGCGGCCGCTCCGGACTTGTCCTTGCCCATGGTGGAGGGGAGGTGTGGGTACGACGAGGAGTAGCGTGCAGGCGTGTGGCGATCACCCCCCCCCCACAACGCCGCTAGGCCGGGGCCGCAGGATACCGGTCTCTCGAACAGGAACTTGGCGCTCCCTCGTAGGTCACCACAATCCCCCCAGGGCGGGGTCCCATACCGGGCCTCACGGAATCCGGCCTTCCTGACCGCGAGCCGCACCAGACCTAGCTTGGCTGGTTCTGCAGCCTGGGGAGGTCAGCCAAGTGGGCCCCCTAACGGGACCGGACTCGCCGGACCCCTGGCCCGGTAGCCGCCCTGGTAGATGTGCGCTGAGGTTCCGCGACCAGTGGCACCATCTCGCCAGTCTCGGTGCCGATTCCAGAATCTTCGCTACACAGCCCCACGTAGACCAAAGGGGGCTCTTAGGTATAGCAGTTGTTATGGAGCCCCAACCGGACTGGGCGCGCAACCGGCACCCCCTGGTGTACAGCCAGATGTCGCCAGCGCTCGAGCGGCTGAGGCCCAGCAAGCCTGCGTGACCTACTCTCAATGTCCCCCCCCAGGGCACTGCGGGTAATTGTGTTGCCGTAACTGGTCAAGGGGAAGGTCTTCATGTAGATTTATTATCAAGGAGGGAGGCCTACTCCTGGCCGATCCCACTGTATGGCCCCGGACTGTGCGCCACACTGGTTCCGCAGGCAAGGTATCTAGGCCTGGCTCGCCGTCACGGGCAGCCATGGATCAACTATACGCCTCTCCTTTTGTTTTAAACCCCCTGAGACAGCCCAGACACCGTCAACAGAGGAGGGGTGGAGGGGAACCCACGCCGTTAGAAGCGCTCCCCAGACCGGGAGCCCGGGAGCCTAACGGCGGTCGCGCGCAGGCCCAGGGGAGATCGCCAGAGTCTTACTCGCCTGTAGGCTACCGCGCCAACAGCCTCTCCGTCTATAGGGCCCCCAGGTAGCCCGGCGGGGCAGCGCCGCAGCCGGGATTCCGGCTCAACCGCTGGGGACTCCGCCGCAGGGAATCCAGCAAACAGCGGGGTCGCGGGCGCCCCCTGCAAAGGCAGGCGCGCTCCTCGCCGACTCCGCAGGCCGTCCCTCCATCAGCCACTCGCACTCGGGGGAGGTGGGGCAGCAAAATCGGCTCCTGCAGGGCCCGATGACTTCTCCTCCTGCCTCAATGCAATTATATGGATATGGGGTCAGGATAAATGGCAAATAATGGCGGATCTCGGCTCAGGCAGACGGAGCTCCTCTAGAGCAAGTCCGCCATGTTAGGCTGCCAAGCCACGCCCCCCCGGTTTCTGTTTTAAGCTCAGCTTCTCCCTCTCAATTGCAGGGGGGCTTATCTATCGACCTACTGGCCGCAGCTCCTGTTTTTTAGAATCCTTAGGTGATGCCTTAGCCCCACAGATTCTCCGGTATTCTAATTTTACCATCTTGGGAGACTTCAATCTCCACCTTGAATATATAATGAACCTGGAATAGTAAATTTGTCGGACACTCTAGACACCTGCGGGCTTCATCAGTTGGTAGTATTCCCTACACATTCTGCAGGACACACTCTGGATGGCATCTGTTCTAGTCTTCTAACACTTACAGTTGAATCACCTTTCCGACAGGCGTGGTCAGACCATATGCTGATCCCGTTCGGTATCAATCCTCAGAGACCCAGCTCTCATCCTACCCCCTCAGCACCAACACTGCTAACGACAAGTAAATGGGCCAAGCTGATGGCTGACCCTGAGCTGACCAGACTTGCATCAGCCTCCAGGCCCATTTTGTCGGGTAACGCTACGGGCGATGTCTGCCGTTTTAAGACCTGCATTACCCAGGTCAATAATAAGCTAGTTCAAGTAAGGAGGAAACAGAATCCCCAGCCCCATGGTACACTCAGGAATAAGCAGATTACCATCTTCACTGTAAGGAGCTGGAGCGGAGGTGGAGAACAGCCTGCAAGACAGAAGATCTAGTGCAATTTAGATTGTCCCTAAAAACTTACCATTCACAGATCAAGTTAGCTAAAAAGGTTTATTTTTCTAAGCAAATTACAGAAGCCCAACATAATCAAAAATCTATCTTCACAATTGTTAAATCATTCCTACAACCGAAAGCCTTAGATAAGGATATCCCCCCTCACGGATCCTATGCAAACAAATAGCTTCTTTTTTTAAGATAAAATCCAGAGCATTCAAAGCGAGCTCAGTACTACCCCTTTGTCTATACAAGATTTGGAGTTGGACCCCTCCCATTCAGGATCCTCCCTTCAAGCCTTTCATAGCATCAGCTTACCTCAGTCCCGACAAGCAATCTTATCGTGCAAATCAGGCTCTCCTTTTGACCCCTACCCTCCTGCCATTTTCCATGCCATCATGGACATTGTGAGCCCTGTGATTAATAAGATCATAAACTCCTCAATAGCCATGGCAGAAGTCCCTACGGACTGGAAACTTGCTGCTGTTAAACCACTACAGAAGAAACATGTAGCAGACTCCTCTACCCTTTCTAACCTCCGTCCTATCTCACTACTCCCTGCCCTTGGGAAAATTGGTAAATAACCAACTGACAACTTTTCTGGAAGAGGTCAATATTCTCCACCCCAACAGTCTGGATTCTATCCTAAATATTCTACGGAGTCAGCCCTGCTTGAAGTTGCAGACACGTTAAAACTAACTCTGGATGCTGGAAAGAATACAGTGCTGATTTTATTAGATCTATCAGCTGCATTCGATACTATCTCCCATGACATCCTATTACAGCATATTAAAAGTTGCGACATTTCCCATCTGGCCCTGGCCTAGTTGAAATCTTTCCTCACAGATCGCAGGCATACAGTAGCACTAGGAACATATTTTCACCTAAAAAGACCATCACTTCAAGCGTACCGCAGGGCTCATCTCTTAGCCCTGCATTGTTTAATATTTACATGGCCCCACTTATTTCATTGATATCATCCATCTTGTGAGTTGCAGCCTACCTGTGCCCCAGATTGCAGTGAGCAGAGTCCAGGAAGTGGTAAGGAGGCAGACTAGTGCTGTCTCTTTCCTAAAAGAGTTAAAAAACAATTTTCCCTATCTGTGATTACTGTCTTTGCCTGTGGTTGTTACAGTTTAAAATTGTAGTTTTAACCTACCCGTGATTGCATATTTAATTACCTGTTTTGTGTTCAAACTTGTGTTTTTTCCTGCCCATGATTGCTTCCATTTAACGTGTTGAATTGTGGGATTTGCAGTCCTAAATCTCTGTAGTTTTTCCCTTTCATTCCCGGTGACTATCAGTTTTCCCTCCAAATTTCCCCTTGTCTCTGTGCAAAGACCTGTATGTTAAACAGTGCACCCCCAGCCAACATTTTGTGTAACAAGTCAGTGAAACCAGCCCCTCCTCCCCCACCCCCCCCCAGCAACAGGGATATTCTACATCAGAGTGTGCCCTGAGGCAGCAGTGATCTTCTGTGTGCTGTTTAAACTGTGTTTAATAGGGACTGTGCACTTCGTTTTTGTCCAGGAGAGGGAGTAAAGTTTTATACAAACACTATTTTCAGAGGACAAGTTAGGCCTTTACCTGCAGAAGTCCAAAGTGTGGATTGAGCCTGTCTGTCTCCTAGGAGATTCTGAACAAGAGAAGCAGCTCCCCAGTCCCAGTCCCCACCCCCAGGCCAGCAGACCTAGGACTGGGGATTGGCTATTCAGCTTCAGGCAACTCTGAGCCCTCCCCTCACACCTGCCCAGGCCCCTTAAGGCTTTGCTGGGTGCACCCCAAATCATTCTCCTCCATCTTGTGAGTTGCAGCCTACCTGTGCCCCAGATTGCAGTGAGCAGAGTCCAGGAAGTGGTAAGGAGGCAGACTAGTGCTGTCTCTTTCCTAAAAGAGTTAAAAAACGATTTTCCCTGTCTGTGATTACTGTCTTTGCCTGTGGTTGTTACAGTTTAAAATTGTAGTTTTAACCTACCCGTGATTTCATATTTAATTACCTGTTTTGTGTTCAAACTTGTGGTTTTTCCTGCCCATGATTGCTTCCATTTAACGTGTTGAATTGTGGGATTTGCAGTCCTAAATCTCTGTAGTTTTTCCCTCTCATTCCCGGTGACTATCAGTTTTCCCTCCAAATTTCCCCTTGTCTCTGTGCAAAGACCTGTATGTTAAACAGTGCACCCCCAGCCACCATTTTATGTTAACAGGTCAGTGAAACCAGCCCCTCCTCCCCCCCTCCCCCCCCTCCCAGCAACAGGGATATTCTACATCAGAGTGTGCCCTGAGGCAGCAGTGATCTTCTGTGTGCTGTTTAAACTGTGTTTAATAGGGACTGTGCACTTCGTTTTTTGTCCAGGAGAGGGAGTAAAGTTTTATACAAACACTATTTTCAGAGGACAAGTTAGGCCTTTACCTGCAGAAGTCCAAAGTGTGGATTGAGCCTGTCTGTCTCCTAGGAGATTCTGAACAAGAGAAGCAGCTCCCCAGTCCCAGTCCCCACCCCCAGGCCAGCAGACCTAGGACTGGGGATTGGCTATTCAGCTCCCAGGCAACTCTGAGCCCTCCCCTCACACCTGCCCAGGCCCCTTAAGGCTTTGCTGGGTGCACCCCAAATCATTCTCCTCCATCTTGTGAGTCGCAGCCTACCTGTGCCCCAGATTGCAGTGAGCAGAGTCCAGGAAGTGGTAAGGAGGCAGACTAGTGCTGTCTCTTTCCTAAAAGAGTTAAAAAACGATTTTCCCTATCTGTGATTACTGTCTTTGCCTGTGGTTGTTACAGTTTAAAATTGTAGTTTTAACCTACCTGTGATTGCATATTTAATTACCTGTTTTGTGTTCAAACTTGTGGTTTTTCCTGCCCATGATTGCTTCCATTTAACGTGTTGAATTGTGGAATTTGCAGTCCTAAATCTCTGTAGTTTTTCCCTCTCATTCCCGGTGACTATCAGTTTTCCCTCCAAATTTCCCCTTGTCTCTGTGCAAAGACCTGTATGTTAAACAGTGCAGCCCCAGCCACCATTTTGTGGTAACAAGTCAGTGAGACCAGCCCCTCCTCCCCCCCCCAGCAACAGGGATATTCTACATCAGAGTGTGCCCTGAGGCAGCAGTGATCTTCTGTGTGCTGTTTAAACTGTGTTTAATAGGGACTGTGCACTTCGTTTTTGTCCAGGAGAGGGAGTAAAGTTTTATACAAACACTATTTTCAGAGGACAAGTTAGGCCTTTACCTGCAGAAGTCCAAAGTGTGGATTGAGCCTGTCTGTCTCCTAGGAGATTCTGAACAAGAGAAGCAGCTCCCAACTCCTGGCCAGCAAACCTTGTCTGAGGTTGCTGGGACCTTATATAGTCTGCTAGTGGTAGGTACATGTATACACTGATTGGAGGTTGTATCTGATGTTTCTATTGGATTAGGGTTAGTGTCCTCATTTGTTGGGTATTTGAGGGTTCTTATTGGTTTCTGGGTCTGTGATTCAATCAATGTAGGGTTGGGACTAGGGCGAGGGTTAGGATTTCTATTGGAAGTAGGGACTAGGGCTTCCTGTGTTATTGGTTGTTGGGACTAGGGTGGGACTAGGGCTAGGGTTAGGCCTTTAATTGGAAGTAGCGATTAGGGCTTTTGGTGTGATTGGTTGCTGGACTAGGTGTGGTACTAAGAGTAGGGTTAGGCTTTCTATTGGAAGTAGGGACTAGGGCTTCCTGTGCCATTAGTTGCTTGGACTTGGGTTGGGACTACTGGTAGGGCTAGGGCCTCTATTGGACGTAGAGATCAGGGTTTTTTTTAATCTTATTGGGTGCTTGGACTGGGGCAGAGATTGGCTGTAAGGTCCTTGTCTCCTATTGTCTCTAGATTTTAGGGCTAGTGTTGTGATTGGATAGGGTTAGGGCTAGGGTTCCCATTGGCTGAAGGGGTCACCTGACTACTAGGGCTATAAACGGCCAAGCTTAGGGCGTCTCAGCCCGGGCGTCTCAGCTAAGGGTGGAGAGGACAAGGGTGAGTGCCTGTTTGAGCCTGTTAAGGGTGGAGAGGACAAGGGTGAGTGCCTGTTTGAGCCTGTTAAGGGTGGAGAGGACAAGGGTGAGTGCCTGTTTGAGCCTGTTCGAAACTGGTCGGGACCATGGCCAGGAATGCTGCCCATTTTCCCATTCATTAATACCCACCCTATGTATTTGTCCCTCTGTACATAAGCATTGATTTTCACTATAGATATGTGCCTATCTTCGTGTATTGCTTTGTATAAACATGTACAATAATCATGTTGTTATGAAAACAAAAACAAAAGAAAAAAATATAAATCTTCTTTGGTCTACATGTACTTGCTTCCATTGGGCATCTATGTACCTCCATGTACTTGGATCTGTGTGTCTGTTACTTTTCTCCTGAAAAAGCATATCCAATGCACTACCCTATTTCTCATCCGCTACCTCTATCAATATCTTTAATCTGCATATACTTACCTCCTTTATGCATCTATATACTCTCAATGTACTTATGGATCTATATATTTATCACTTTCTTCTAATTTAGCATTTCCAATGCACTACCCTATTTCTCAGCCTATACTTCCCTCAATATATCTTTCTGAATCACCTCAAACTTCTTTCTACTACTCTTTCCAATTCACTACCTTATCTCACCCTAAACATCTATCATTATATCCTCTACACCCACTCTCTCATTTATCCCAAACGCCATACCACTACTATGTTCCCCAAAATAACCCTTTCTTGACTCTCTCCTACTCTACCCCTCCTTGCATCTTCTGACACCTCCTTTACTGTACCGATCCCCCAAAACAAACCTTTCTAAACTCTTCCCTCTGACTCTTCCCCTCCAAAAACCCTTTTACTCATCCAAAAGCCTCCTCCTACTGCTATGACCTAAAAAAGAAATCCTTCACTCTTCTATCCCTCCACTATCCTTTTCAATCAAAATAACAGACTAGCATGTTCACTTCTCTAATTCCACATTCCACTATACTAATTCACCACTAATCCTTTATGGGTTCCAGAGTAGCGTGCTACTCGCCAACAAAGCGTTCAACACCTCATCAGGGTTACAAGTGCTATATAAATGCAAACCTTTTTTCTTTTTTACCCCTCCCTAACCTTTCTCAATCCAAATAACTGACTAACATGTCCACCACTCAAATTACTTCATATTTCACTAAACTAATTTTCAACACTAATCCTTTATGGGTTCCGGAGTAGCCTGCTACTCGCCAGAAAAGCGCTTCAACACCCCATCAGGGGTAACAGGCGCTATATGAATGCAAACCTTTCTTTCCCTTCTATCCTTCTGCTATCCTTCTCACTCCAAATAACTGACTAATATCCACCACTCAAATTACTTTCATATTTCACCATATTAATTCACCACTAATCCTTTATGGGTTTCCGGAGTAGCGTACTACTCGCCAAAAAAAGCGATTCAACACCCCATCAGGGGTTAGAAGCGCTATATATATACAAACCTTCTTTCCTCTTCTATCCTTCCGAATCCAAATAACTGACTAACATATCCACCACTTAAAATTTACTTGCATGTTTCACTATACTAATTCAACACTAATCCTCTATGGGTCCCGGAGTAGCGTGCTACTCGCAGCAGCTTCGACGCCTCGTCAGGGGTAGTAAGCGCTATACAAATGCAATTGCAATACAATACAATATGCAGATGATACGCACCTGATTCTAGTTCTAGACAAAGAATCAACTGACTCAGAGTGCAATTTCAAGCTCTGCCTAACGGAAGATATTTGGTGGATACAATCAGACCATCTTAAATGCAATACAGATAAGATGGAGATTATTGTATTGTAATTGTAATTGTATTTATTTAGAGCTTACTACCCCTGACGAGGCGTCAAAGTGCTTTTTCGGCGGGTCGCACGCTACTCTGGAACCCATAAAGGATTATTGGTGAATTAGTATAGTGAAAATATTAAAGTAATTTGAGTGGTGGATATGTCAGTCAGTTATTTGGATTGAGAATGATAGTGGAGGGATAGAAGAAGGGAAAAGGGTTGCATTTATATAGCGCTTGCTACCCTTAATGGGGTGTTGAAGCGCTTTTTCGGTGAGTACCACGCTACTTCGGAACCCAGAAAGGATTAGTGGTGAATTTGTATAGTGAAAATAGGAAAGTAATTTGGGTGGTGGATATGTTAGTCAGTTATCTGGATTGAGAAGGATAGTGGAGGGTAAAGAAGGAAAAAGGGTTTGCATTTATATAGCGCTTGCTACCCCTGATGGGGGTTGAAGTGCTTTTTTTGGGCGAGTAGCACACTACTCTGGAACCCGTACAGTGTTAGTGGTAAATTAGTATACTGAAATATGAAAGTAATTTGAGTGGTGGATATGTTAGTCAGTTATTTGGATTGAGAAGGATAGGGAAAGGGTAAAAGAGGTAAAACGTTTTGCATTTGTATAGTGCTTGCTACCCCTGATGAGGTGTTGAAGTGCTTTTTAGGCGAGTAGCACGCTACTCTGGATCCCATAAAGATTAGTGGTGAATTAGTATGGTGAAATATGAAATTCATTTGAGTGGTGAACATGTTAGCCTGTTATTTGCATTGAAAAGGATAGTGGAGGAATAGAAGGGAAGGATTTAGAATTGGGTTTTTTTTTTTGGAGCTTATAGAAGTAGGAGGAGGGTTGAGATGAGTAAAAGGGAGGTGGAGGGGGATGAGTAAAAGGGAGGTGGAGGGGGATGAGTAAAAGGGAGGTGGAGGGGGAAGAGTCAGAGGGAAGGTTTAGAAAGGCTTGTTTTGGGGGATCAGAATAGTAAAACGAGGTATTAGATGATGCAAGGAGAGGTGGAGTAGGGAAGAGTCTCGAAAGGGTTATTTTGTGGGACCATAGTAGTGGTATGGGGTTTGGGATGAATGAGAAAGTGGAGGTAATGGATACATTGATAGACGTATAGGGTGAGAAATAGGCTAGTGCATTGGAAAAAGTAGAAAGAGGTTTGAGATGAGTCTGAGAGTTGAGCTGGAGGATATATTGAGAGCGGTATAGGGTGAAAATAGGGTAGTGCATTGGATATGCTGAGTTAGAAGAAAAGTATAACTAAGTAAAAGTAATAAATATATAGATCCAAAAGTAATAAAGATGTAGATCCATAACTACATGGAAGGTATATAGATGCATAAAGGAAGGTAGCATATAGATTAAAGATGCAGTAAATAAACTCTGGCTTTCAAGTGTTGTTGTACTTCAAAATAGTTTTAGTTTTTTTTATATACATATATATTTGTTTTGTAGATCAATAGTGAACCAATTGTAGATAAATAGTTATGATACAAAGATTTAATTATTTATGCAGTCACTTATATACATGTTAAAAACATAGAATAATGTAACTATCAGTAATATATACATTTGTTAAGCAGAACTAATGAATATATATAATAATTTTTTTAAACATAAGTATTCTACACGTTTATACAAAGCAATACACATATATAGGTAGGTATCTATAGTACAAATAAATGCTTATATACAGAGAGATATGCTGTATATTTATCTGTTTGCGTATGGTGGTTATGTGGGGAAGAGCCAATTCTTGAGCAGTTTTCTGAACATAAGGTGGTTATCCGTGGATCTTATTTTGGGGGGTAAAGAGTTCCATAGTTTGGCTGCTTGAACAGAGAAGGATGTGCCACCCATGGTTTTTTTCTTGTATCTTGGGATTTTGAGGCGAGGTGCCACTCTAGAGCGGAGGTTCCTTTGTTGAATGTGTTTGGTGATTTTCTTCCTGATAACGAGTGGTCCTGTTCCATGTATCACTTTGTGAGTGATACAAAACAGCTTGAACATGGATCTTCTGGCAACCGATAACCAATGCAGGGCTTTCAAGGCAGGGGAGATGTGGTGTCGTGGTTTTATGCGTAAGAGTAGTCTGGCAGCCGAGTTCTGAATCCGTTGTAGTCTTTTCATGGTCGTTAAAGGTAATCCATGGTAGAGGCTATTGGCGTAATTGAGTTTGGACAAAACAAGGGAGATGGTAGCCTGGACCATGTGTGGAAATCCCAAATGGGGGATGGTCCGTCGCAGTTTTTATAGTAACAAAGCTTGATCTTGCTAGTTTGTCCACTTGGGGCATTCATCAATAGCTTGGAGTCCATGGTTATTCCGAGGTTTCTTACTTCCTTCGAAATTTTAGGCGGTGTTCCCAGATAATCAGGCCACATGGCCAGTGGGTCTTAATGTTTCCAATTGCCACATGTGAGTATTTCCGTTTTGGAAGCATTCAATTCGAGATGGCTCCACGTCATCCATTGATCCACAGTAATGAGATAGCTGAAAATTGATGAGTTTCCAATATCTTTGGGGCATTGCAGTTGAAGGAGTATTTGCGTGTCATCTGCATAGTTATCGCACGTGAGGTGAAATTGAATGATCAGTGCCGGTAATGACTTCATGTAGATGTTGAAAAGCATGGGTGAGATAATAGAGCCTTGAGGGACCACTGCTTTTGTGAAGTACGGTTTGGACGAGAAAAATGGGGTATGGATGACATTAGTTCTGTTGCAAAGGTAGGACGCGATCCAGTCTAGAGCAGTCCCCTCTCTGCCGGCTTCGTGGAATCTTTGTATCAGAGTGTTATGGTCAACTGTGTCAAAGGCAGCCAAGAGGTCCAAGAGAAGTAGCGCAGCAACCCCGTTTCAGTCAACTGTGTTCTTCAGGTCATCCCAGATGGCAAGGAGGGCAGATTCTGTGCCTCTTCCTGGACGGAATCCCATTTGGAAGTCTGAAAGTATGGCATTCTCTTCAGTGAATTGTGACATCTGGGCGAAAGCTGCTCTTTCTATCAGTTTGCCCAGGAAAGGTCCATTTGAAATTGGTCTGTAGTTGTCAGGGTTCAGCTGGTCCAAGTTTGTTTTCTTCAGTAATGGGCGTATGTATGACTTTTTGAGTTCTTCTGGAAATATTCCAGTAGTTAAGGAGTTGTTGATGATTCTCCTTACTGGAGTGGCAGCAGAGGTTGTTACAAGAATTGTTTTGAAGGTTTGCGGTGGACGAGGGTCAGAAGGGCTGCTGGAAGGCCTGCTTGCTTTGACCAGGTCCATAAATTCATTGTGTGAAATGTGTTGGAAGGAACGGAGAGGCTTGGTTAGAGTATTCTTGGATTGTAGCTTTGTAAAAGGGTTAGTGCTGATGCTTTGTCTCTGTTTTAAGTATGAGTCCAACGTGTCTGCTTTGTCTGCCCAATGATTTGCGAGTTTGTCTGTGAACTCTTGGGATGAGCTGCTTCAAGGCAATTTGGTTTACGAAATTCATTGTGAATTTTATAGAATTCTTTATTTGCACATTTAGCATTTTGAATTCTGTCTGAATAGTATTTTTTCTTCGCTTTTTTGATAGCCGACTTGTACAATCTGTTAATTTTCTGTAGGTGAAGTTTGTCTTGGTTGGTGTTTGTTTTGAGCCAGGCACGTTGCAGCTTTCTAATTTGTTGTTTTATCTCTTTTGTCTCTGTATTTCTCCAAGGTGCTTGTTTTCTTTTGTTCTGTTGTGTGGTTTTTAGTGGTATCAGGATATCAAAAGCTTCCTGTAGCCACTCCTATAGTTTTTTAACATAATTTATTGTTTCTAGATCTCTACTGGATGTTAGTTGTGTTTCTAAGTATTCCAAATTGAGTTTGTTCCACGGCCGATATGTGGATGCACGTAAGGTGGTTTTAGGTGCGTTGCTTAGTGACGTTTTATGTTGAAAGGCAAGCAAATGGTGGTCTGACCATGTGACTGGAGTCATTGTTTGAAAGTTAACTAGTTCTGTATTAGCAAAAATGACATCTAGGATGTGTCCAGCGAAGTGTGCGGGTTCGTGGACAATCTGATACAGGTTCAGTGCTTCTAGGCCAGCGATGATTGTTTTCGGATGGGGCATATTTGGTTTGTCAAACCAAATGTTGAGGTCACCCAGAACACATTGGTTGGAGTGTAGTGTTATCAGGTTTGAAACCGTGTCTAGAAGTGCGTCTGGAAAAGTTGCCTTGCTAGGTGGAGGTCTGTAAAGGAGCAGGAAGTTATAATAATAATAATAATAATGACATTTATAAAGCGCATGGTTACACTAGGCTAGTGTGTCCCCGCGCTGTGGTACAGCCTCAAGAAGAACTCTACCTCCCGGCCCCCCGAGAATGGTCAAGCACCCAGGGACTACTCAGTGGGAAAAAGAAAAGTTTTCAGCTTTTTGCGAAAAATACGCTCCGAGGCCTCCATCCGAAGCCCCCACGGGAGTTTGTTCCATTGCTGAGCTGCCATGAACCTAAAGGAACGCCCACCCATCCTTACCCTCCTGACTCTGGGAATGATCACCTGTCCCGTCCCGCTCGACCTTAATTGGCGGGGAGGGGACATACGGAGTCAGAAGGTGATGAAGGTATGAGGGCCCCTTCCTTTGTAAAATCCGATGACTCACACAGAGAGCTTTGAACAGGACTCGTTCCTTGATCGGAAGCCAATGAAGGGCAACCAGAGCCTTTCTGGAAGAGGCTCGCCTGGGTAGCATCAGAACCAGGCGAGCTGCTGCGTTCTGGATACATTGAAGCCTCTGTACACAGGAGACATTAGCCCCCAAATAAAGCACATTTCCATAGTCCAGCCTCGATGTTACCAATGCATGGACCATAGTCTTCCTAGCTACGGTGGGTAAGAGGTCCAGGGTCTTGCGTAGTCCACGCAAGATTCCAAAACAGGTACCTGCCACCCGCCTTGTGTGATGCTCAAACGAGAGCTTAGGGTCGAGCCACACCCCTAGGTTCTTAACCTGTTCACTAGGGCCAGGGACAGGACCCAGGGTCTGTGGCCACCACGCCGACGTCCACACAGAAGGTGCCTTGCCAATAACCAGCACTTCTGTCTTACTCCCATTCAGTTTGAGGCAGTTGTTAGCCATCCAAACCGCTAGTTCTTGCAGGCAGGAGTTAAAATTAGCGGCTGCCTTCTCGTCCGACTGTGTTAGGGACACCACCAATTGTGTGTCGTCGGCGTAGGACACAACTTTGACCCCAAACCTTCCAGTGATGTCTGCCACTGGGGCCACATATAGGTTAAACAGGGACGGGCTGAGGGTGGACCCCTGTGGCACCCCTGTTTAAGCCTAATACTCTTAGATAAATGAGGTCCCTGCGCTACCTGAAAACTGCGATTCTGCAGAAAAGATTCCATCCATTCCAGTGCCTTCCCCCCACCCCACCCCTTCTGAGACACTGAAGCAACGTCTGATGAGAGACAGTGTCAAAGGCGGCACTCAGATCTAATAAAATTAAGGCCGCCGTCTGACCCTCATCAACGTACTTCCGAATAGTCTCAGTGGAGAGGAGCAGAGCCGATTCAGTCGAGTATGACGCTCGAAATCCGGATTGAGTAGGATGGAGCAGACTATGTGTGTTGACATGGGCCAACAGTTGGCTATTCACAACCTTCTCTGCAATTTTCGCAAAGTAAGGGAGAAGCGAGATGGGCCGCAGATTGTCTAGCTGGTCCATACTGACATTCGGCTTCTTCCTCAGCGGTAAGACCACAGCCTCCTTCCATTTTTTGGGCACAATGCCTGAGCTAAAAGAGAGCTCTAACAGATTTCTAATGTACGGTTCAAGGCATTCCATACTCCCTATCAGCACCTTCGGCCTTGCAGGATCACTGGGAGAGCCGGACTTGATGCTGCTAGCTATCTTCATTAGGGTCTCATAATTAGGGGTACTAAATGTATCCAGATAATCCTCTCCCTTTCTGTTAGTAGGGGCATCAGCCTCAGTGCGCCCCTCCCTTGCATAGACCGGGAAGGTGGAATACATTTTCTCCACCTTCTCAACAAAAACTCTGCTATCCGGTTACACGATTCCACTGAACTCATAATCGGTGCTGTGACCTTATCCACGGATGAGATCTCTTTGTAGACGGAAAACAGCTCTTTGATTGAATTTTCCGCTTTCACAATTCTATCCTTGTAATAGGCCGCCCGCGTTTTCTGATAAGGGTATGATAGAGCTTAAGACTAACTTTATAATCCGTCTTCAATTGGGCCAGGAAATCCCTTCTCCATCGTCTTTCAAGACGTTTACAGGCCGCTCTTGCCAGTCTCAATTCGTCTCCGAACCAGGGGGCAGATTTTGCTAGCCTTAAGGGTGCCTTTGTGGCCCAGGGTGCACAGCTGTCAAGTGCTTCCGAAATGCGCCTATCTAAGTTACAGGAGGAAAACGGTGTAGGATTGCATCTGGTGAAAAGAGCCTCACAATCTTTTATGGAGACTTCGTCAACTTTAGTGATATGTAATATTTGCCTGACCACAACAGCTAGGCCACCTCCTTTTTTGCCTATACAATTTTGGGTGATCGTTTGATAGCCTAGAGGAACGGCTTCATGCAGGACTGGAGCCATATCATCTCCCAACCATGATTCAGTAATGAATAGTATGTCTGATTTTGCGACAGTGAGAAGGTCGTGGATGTGATGTTTGTTCTTAGAGAGCGATCCAGCATTTATTAGTAAACAGTTTAGAGACTGTGCTTTGGAGATAGTGTGACTTTGTTTTGTAGAGGAGTGAGCAGTATTTTGTGGGCTTGCAGCTGGTGTGTCCTTAGTGTTAGTATTAGCTGTATGAGGATAGCAAACGTGTGGCTGTTCTGTATTGTTTTCCTCGTCCAGCAGGCTAAGAAGGCATTTTGATGGGTCTGTGTGTGTAGGTGGTGGAGACGGTGTTTGAGAGTGAGTTGGTGTGCTGTGTTGTTTTTGTAGTGTAACCTTGTTGTGCAGTAGACATGGAGAAGCAAAGTTGTGAGGTGTGGCACGTTGCTTATTTTGTTTGCTTCTGTTTAGGGCTGAAGGTGTATGAGTTCGTGGTGGAGGTGCAGCATGTGGGTCATTCGGTAAGGTTATAAATTGTCCAATGGATGAGAGGTGGTTAAAAGAGAGTTGTGATCCTGTATGTGTGTTTTGTGTGGTGGAAGAGAGAAAGCTTGGTATTGGAGTTTGTTCATTTGTGTAATTTGAAAGGTGGGTGTATGTTTGTAGTTTGTGATGGTAAGTATTATGGGGTGTTGCGATTGAGTTATTTTGTTGTGCTGATGTGCGTGATATGTTTTGTTTTTGAGGAGTAATGAAAGGGGATGCTGATGTATTAGTTTTAAGAGATGGATTTGTTAGTATAGTATTGTTTGTGAGGGAAAGTTGTTAGGTAAAGAGGGTGGTGATGTGTTTGTGAGTAGAGTGTATGTTGTGTGTAAGAAGGGATGAAGTAGAGTTGTGAGTGTTTGTCCGAGACTTATGCTTCTAGGGAAGACCAAGCCCTTCAATCCAGTACTATCATGGCCAGATTCTGCGTCCCCCCTGCCCAATACAGTAGAGGTGGTAAAAAATCTTGGCGTGAAATTTGACGCCTCTCTTTCCTTTTGTCCACACACACTTGCAGTGGGAGGAATGGGTTTCAAATTAATGAAATCTTTGAAACCATTCTGCGACTATCTTCCCTGTGCAGCAAAAACAGACAGTGGCCTTTGCACTAATTATGTCAAGACTGGACTATTCTAACAGTCTATATGCAGGCGCCACCAAACAAGTGCTACAGAAGCTGCAGATTGTGCAACATGCAGCCGCTAGGCTTGTATTGAAACTACCATGCCGCTCTTCAGCTTTAGCAGCTCTTAAAGCAATTCATTGGCTGCCAATACATAAAAGGGTCTAATTCAAGATCCTGCTGCTTACCTTTAGAGCCTATAGAGCGTCAGGACAAAAATATCTAGTCTCCAGATTTACTCACTATACCACTTCCTGAACTCTCAGATCTTCCTCTGCTAATCTGCTGAACCCTCCTACCTTTAGGTGTAAGACCAAAGGTGGCAAATCTCTTGCCATCCTGGGGACTAGGGCTTGGAATCAACTTCCCAGACATCTGAGATTTATTGACTCAGAATTACCTTTTAAGAAACATGGATCTTCGCAGCCTTTGATTTATTATGCCACTCTCTGATGCAAGTACCCTCGCTCATGTCTACTCTGTCTGCTATGAACTTAATGCTTCTCAACTCAGTGCCAGGATGCTCCATTTGGAGGGACAGTCGCGCTCTACAAATGCAATATTCTTTCATTCATCTAACATATGTGCAGAGGCATAATAAATAAATAAATCCGGTATTTGTAAAGCGTGAACTAATCACTCCTAAGGGTCTCAAGGCGCTAGGGGCCGTCAGGTAGATTAAGTGAGCTATTGCCCAGAGTCACATGGTGCTGAGCTGAGCTGCCGCCGGTGCCGGGATCGAACCGTGAGCTCCCCCTCCCCTCTGAACCGTGAGCCCCGCCCTCCGAAGTGAGCTGTTCTAGCCACTGCGCTATGAGAAATCCTGAACTTGTCCTGTTGTCTGTGGTGGTGAACCAAATGTGCTCTCATTTGTGACAGTGGACTACTGTTCTGACATTGGATTTAGCATAAAGAGTGGTGGTAGCAGCATACTTTGCTTTAAGGATTAATAACATCACCAAACCTTTTTATCCATGTCATTGGAGTGGATGGAGTGGAGGCCTACTAGGCCACTTTTGTAAAGCTCCACTTCAATGCGCTTGCCTAGTCCTTTGCGCTAACATCTAGAGTGCTATTTCGGTGCGTTGGAGTGTGCAGCCTGTGTGGTACATGCATGGTGTGTGTTAGTGAGCCAAAGAATTGGAGGCCAGGGGAATTCATTTTGGATACCCCTGGCCTGATCTTTCACAGATGGAGGGGGGTCATGCTCCTAGACAGTATTACCACATTGCTGCAAGTGAAGGGAGAAGACACTGACAATCAAGTGAGTGGAGTGGAAACAGCTCTTCTTTAGATTTTCTATGAGGCCTTTTGATCAGCAAGGAGCTGCTGATTAATCTTCATGAACACTACCATTTGGTGAATGGTAAGGTGAGGGGGGACTGCAGACACTGTGTGAAAGTGAGGAAGCCTTTGGGAGGATCCTCCGTTTTATCTTTCCCTGATTACTCCTTCAGTTGTAATTATGACAGCCAAGTGCACAAACTTCATACCTCTTTGTGACTCTGTTGTAGGTGCTCTAGGATGCGGACAACTCTGCTGTAAGAGGCACGACTCTACACAGATGCTGTGTCTGCAGGACAGTCTGGGAAGGACAAATGAAAGAAGAACCACCCCAAATCAGTTCTACAGTTTGAGAGTTGATCCACATCTATCTGCCAGCTGTATATATAAAAGTGGTAACCCAACTACCCCACTTTGTTTCCGGTCCAAGCTCACTCTGACAAAGGAAGAGAGTGCTCCATAGTGTACACAAAGAGGTTCTGTGCCACCCAGCCGGGTGGCTGCCTGACAGCCAGTCTCCCAGAGGTTAAGGGACATCACCTGAAACCTGAATCTCTTGTGGGAGGAGCTGTGTATCATTCCTAAAGCGCCTAACAGCCTGCCTGTGTGCTGTAAGAGGGAAGGAGCAGGCCTTGCCCTGCAGGAGGAGATTCTGTCTCTGCCTGGTACCATCCTGCAACAACCTTGATCGTTCAACATCAAATAACTCCCATTCGAGAGTAGTTTTAACACCGATGAATCACGACAAATTAGAGAACCACTTAAAGAACTCTCACAGACTGAACCGCTGAGAAAAGCTTCACTGTCCCCATTCTTGCATCTAAATCTGTATGGAAATTCCCAAGATTCATGTATGTACCCCTCTCTCAATGCTTCATATCTGCCTACCTGGTGATACTGTAGACAGTACTGAAATTGGAATGTCGTGACTAGCAGTGTAATATGGCCATGGATTAACCATTCTGTGGAGGGTGACTCAGTCACGGCTAAAGGTAATTGGTCCAATTTTTCAATGTGCAGCATTGTATATTTTGCATCTCTTTGTGCCATAGTTGTCTGTCCTTCTGAAAGATTGTATGCAGAAAACAGAGATGTACTGTTGATATACCGCCAGGGCACGTGACTAGAACGCAGTGATTGCAGCGTCCAGGCCAATAATAGAATGGATCACAATTGCGATTGCCCATGTTAAAGAATAGAAAAATATTGTTCTATTATATCTATTGCAGAAGATACAATGTTGCCCAGTGAATAAATCCTGGATGTCAGTGTTGTCATGCCATTGTCGACCACTGCCAAAGCCTTTTCTAGGTTAACACTGTCAATCTCATGTAGTCTCTCAGCAGCTTCCTGTTGAGAGATTTTCCAAACCTCGTTGTAAATGGCATAAAGGAAGCGAAGCGCTTCTGATGTGGCTTCCGAGTACCTAACAAAAAAGTCCCTGACATCCATGTCATCTGAGAGTAAGGACAAGTGTTGTTTCACCTGGGACAGTGTTGAGGTTCTTAGCCACTCTAGGCATAACTTCCCAACACTGTAAGATGTCACCACCCCCGAGTGTTCTCCTTGTACGAAGCGCTGGGCAGGCCTATGAATACTAAACCCTTCGGTGGTACCCCTGAATCTTGACTGACACCTATTTGTGTTGATAGGCCAAATCAACCATCCCTTCCAATTGGGGTCTGTTGAATTGTACGAACCATCATTTAGAATGTCTTCTAATGTATTCTCACTATTGTGTTTAAAGCTTTGCCATCCCTCAAAGTGTGAGAGCGAGGGAATCCGAGGCGTGTTCAAATCCTTGATCTTGTTTAGACCAAAACAGGAAGTCTGTTTCACTGTGTCGTTCAGGAAGATAATTTCCTGTGGTATGAGGCATGCTCTAAATAAGGCCTCAGTTCCCTGAACCTGCCAATCTTTAGTCCCCCAGACAGATTTTGTGTCTATGGTGTCCCTCCAAAAATTGAAACCCTATAAAGACAGTTGGTAAATATAGGAAGCAGAGTATATCTGTTTCGTATTGGTGAGCATATTTTTCTTTGCAGGAGTAGGCGCAAGCTAATAATAAAAAGATCTCGGGTCTGAAATGTTAAACCCAGAAAAATAAGCACATTTTTGTGCAAATGTTGTTGAACTACCCTTTGGCGGTGTTGGGCAATGTTCCCATTGACTGTAAGAGAAAACATTACGTAGGATACTAGCTTTGTGCAAGAAATGATGGCCATAGTGTTGGTAACAATACATGGTGTCAAAATCAGATGTATCATCATACAATTCATTACTCGAAAATGCAGCAGATTGTTCTAAATCAGACAGCATAATATTTACAGTTTCAAAGTCCCAATCATCAGAGAAAGTACTGGAGGTGATGATATCACTTAAAGAAATTTTAAACAGGTGTGGTATTTTTAAAAGTTCAGTTGGACCATATACATCATATGAAACCCTGTCCCAAACTATTCCTTCAGGAACTGGAACTGCTGTAATGTTCACTAAGGAATAGGTTTCTTTGTTCACGATGTGATGATGCATGCAGTTTCAGGACCAAGTTCATATTCTGTACTGCGGAACGTTCTGGGAGGTAATGTCCATTCACGAACAGGAAAAAGACAGTCACTACACCTATCCCAACGACTAGGAACATTAGACCTATAGCAGTCCAGAGCTGTAGCCAGGGAGATACAAGGTAAGTCTTTTTCAGCCAAAGGTAGAAATCACAAATTTGTTGTTTGTGGGATATAGGCGGTGGCGGTAACTCAAGTTCACTTGGATCTAGAGAGAAAGTATCAAAATCGATGAAGTAGCCAGAAGCATTTCAATCTATCTTTGGTAGCTCAGCAGGTTTTGTAGAACTAGCAGATGACTCGTTTCGAGATGCATTCCCATAGATGTCGGTATTAGGCTGAATTGAGATCTGTGCTTCATGTGCATTTTGTTGTTGTTCAATTTCAACAGGCACGAGTTCCATTCCATTGTTGGTAACTCCATAACTTTGGAGAGTAGAATCTTCAAAGGTTATTAATCTTTCTGTCTGAACTTCCTGTATGGTAGCGAGAGGAGATCGGCGGCTACCCAGGATCCCACACGTCCTACTATTGAGTATCAGCCACATAGTGTCGTTTGATCAGATTAATTGAGACAAATCTCTTTTGTTTCTTGCCGGCAAATGGCGGAAGAAGTACTGTTCTTGTTCCTTCGACAGCCAGGACAGGTATAGGCGCTCGGTAAGATGGCCCAAACTCTTTCTTGTCCATAATCTTTTCTTTGACCAGGTCCCCAATCTTCGGGACCCAGGCAGGTCTTGCCGGTACAGCTTTCACTTCCCCAGTGGCGGTGCGTTTTACCTGGAAGTTGCTTTGTAATGCCTGGAATTCATTGAGTTCCTGTAAAACAGCCAAACAGTCATTGATGTCAAATGGTTTTTCTTCCGCCACTGCACTGCCACAATTGAGGTCCGGTACCCACATTCTAGTCCCAAACAGGATTTTATATGGAGTATGGCCTACTAGGGAATTTCTTGGCATGTTATTAAGTGCCCTCTGGACCCCATATAGGTGATTGACCCAACTGACACATGAGCCTACTACCCTTGCTGTTAAGGATTGCTTTAAGTCCCAGTTTTTCCTCTCCACAATCAAATTTCCTTCAGGATGATATGGAGAGGAGTACCGCAAGACCACACCCAAACTTCCCATGGCTTCTTTGTAAGCCCATGAGCTAAATGCAGGGCCATGGTCAGAATGTAATGTGCCAATTGCATAGGTCCCTATGAAGACTCGCAAATCCTTTATAACAGTTCAAGAGTCAGCCGAGTGCTGGGGCCAAACCCACAGGAATCTAGAGCATGAATCCACTGCCACCAAGATGTACCTCTAGGCCCCGTCAGATTGTAAGGGGCCGCAGTGGTCCAAAAAGACACATGCGAGTGGTCTGTCTGATATCAGTAGTGGTGTTTATGGTGGACGTGCTATGGTGGAAATCTTCATCTGCTGACACATGTCGCACTTAAGGACAAAGCCTTTGGTCTGTTTGGTAAGACCTGGCTACCAATAACGTTGTTTCAGTAGTAAAACTGTTGCAGTAATACCTGCGTGTGCTGAACCCAGACCCTCGTGTGCAGCTAGAATTAAACCTAATCTGCGATCCATGTTTGGTATTACTCTATCCCCCACTCTTGGAATTTGAGCATACGGAATATTTTGCGCATCTAACTTGTAGGAGTACTTGAGTGGAAAACCTTTTGGCAAGGCTGAACTGTTGTTGCGCTTAGCGTTCACAGCTATCATTATCTGTCCATCTATCCTTGTACTAGAACGAGTGATTGCAGCAATGGCAGCAGTTCTCACTGTCGCCTTGGTGGCTTCATCAGTCAGTGAATTCCCTTCAACGTGCACGCCAACACGCTGATGACTCAATGTGTGAATTACATGAGCCCGTGGCAAGCCTTTTTTCAGCTCTGCCACTTGTTCCCAAAGCAACTTGTGCTTTATTGTGCAGCCTTTGGAATCTCTAAACCCATTCTGGCCCCAATAGTGAAGATATTCGTTGTATGACTGGACACAGTAAAATTAATCGCACACAATCACACAATAAGTGTGGGGAATTCCTGATCCGTATTTTTTAGTGCCAGTATCAGGGCTTTTAGTTCTGCCAGCTGTGCCGTGCGATCTCCTAGAGACTGTGTCTGCGTATTCCTAGGACGGAACTTGCCGTCCCGCATACGTCCCTTTACAATGGCACATACTGCACTGTATTGTTGTTTACTACCTACAGCGGGCTGGGCATATCTGTCAGTGTAAATAATGTATTCATACTGATCTAGTGGCATTATTTCATTTGGGAGAGGATATTCTTGTTCGTACTGCAGAAATGCTTGTGTTTTTAATGTAGAGTCAAATTTGTAATCTACTTCTGTTGCAGTGAGAGAATTAGCCCATTGTATCCATCGCGGATGCAGTGCTTTTGCATTTGGAACGCTTGCTTTTGTAACAGCCTCTAAGGTTGGTACTGGAGTCACAACAATTATTTGTTTTCCCTAAGCCAGTGCTCTTTCTCTCACTACAGCAGTCTGTACCGCTGTCAGTATTTTTTCTGTGGATGCAAAACGCATTTCAGCATTTGTATAGAAATGACATTTGTATGCAATCGGCACTGTTTTACCTTCATTGAAGGTTAGGTACATGTATCCTGATTGACCCGCTATTACACGGATCACCAAGATTGTAGTGTTCACACGTGTGTGTAAATGTTTAGAAGCTATCATGTCTGATTGTAAGGAACGGAGAATTTCTGTGTGTTCCTGTGTTTCCAATGTGGAACTGAAAAATCAGGTCTAATTAAGTTGTAGAAAGGTTTTACTTTTTCTGCGTAATCTAAAATGTATGTTCTGCCAAAATTTAGGAATCCTAAAATGGATTGTAAGTTTTTCAGAGTCTTTGGAGGTTGGAGCAGCGCACATTTTTCTAAACAATTAGCTGCCAGGCTTTTTCCTTCACTTGAGAACTCATATCCTAAAAATAGGACATTGAGGTGGGCAGTTTTTGAATTTGTAAAGTTACATTTGTAGCTCTCAACGGCGAACCCCAAGATTATGTTGTTCACCCTATGCATGTGATCCAATAATTCAACGTCCGTCAGACAAATATCATCTACATAGGACAATGCCTCCTCATCACAATTTTGAAGTAACTCTGACACTCTAGCTGAGAACAACCCGGGGCTATTCTTATACCCTTGAGGCAATCTACAGAATTGGCTCTGAGAGCCGAGGGCTGAAAATGCTGTCAAATATCTGCTTTCAGGTGCTATATTTTGGCAAAAGAATCCATTTGAGATATTGAGTGTCGTTTTGTATTTCTTCCACACAATGTTATTCATTAATGCGGCACTGTGTGCATTTTGCACTGCAAATGTTTTTGTGCATGAGTTCAAATGCCTGTAGTCTAAAACTAGACGGTATGAATTGTCGGGTTTCATTACGGGAAACAAAGCATTATTCATGGAGGAGGTGCAATTTTCTATCACACCTTGGTATTGAAGTTGATCTAAGATCTCCCTGACTTGTTTCTATGCGTCATGTTTTATTAGATATGGCCTCTGTGGTGTAGGAGTAGTTTTAACTGGGATTTCATGATGAGGTGACTCAGCATCCCACCCTACATGATTGCGGTATAATGCAGGAGCGAGTGCTACCACCCACTCCTGCGCGTATGTGTGTCTTAGTGATTCTGGAACGAGGTCAGTTAAGCCGTTAAAATTACCTCTTCCCCCTTTGGACAAACCATGACGAACTCAGGTGGCCAATCTCTTTCAGCCAAAAGGATATTGTATCCAAAAGTCCAGTTCTCCCAAAAGAGACCTTTCACTTTTCTTGGTTTGTCCCCCTCCTTTTGGAGCATAATTTCGTATAACTGATGTGGGACACTTACTCTTGTATCAGGTGTTTACACCGTGATATGTTCATTCAACGCTGCTGTCACCAGAAATTCCATCAGGTTCTGGCGAGCTATTGTTACTTCTGCTGCGCTGTCTATCATCGTCAGAGCCCATTCCCCGTTCAGTAGTTGAATCCTCAGTAGCCTGGGCATTTCTTATTTTAAGGCAAGCTACTTTCTTCTTTTTAAATTGAGGTTTGCTTTTGGGTTTATCTTCTTTTTTGATAATGTAGTCTGAAGTGCGATGTGTGTCTTTTGGCTTGACTCACTCTTCTGATCTGTGTTCTGACCATCCTTCCCTCTTGGAGTTTTTGGATGAACCCTGAAAGGAACGTGTATCAGCATCCGATACCGGTCAGGTTTTTTAACATTGTCACGGTTTCTAAGGTTATATCGTTTTTCAAAGGGTTCCTGTTGAGGAGCCCCCCCCCTTGATGCTGATGCATTCTGCTTATTTTTTGATTGTTTATTATCCCATTTTTTTTAGAAGAATTGGGGGCTTGCATTGAGTTGTCCTTTTCTGGATTAGTCGTTAATTGTGGTTTCACAGGTCTAGCTCGTAAGTTATCTCTAACCAGCAAAGCATAGGTATCTTCAATAACTTTAGGTAGTTCTCACTCCTATTGTGCAGAAGTGCATTCCTTCATGTGTTGGAGTATAGCCACCGCTGCTGCCTCCCCTTTTATGTTAGCTAACATAATTGTGGATACCTGGGCAAAATTGCCTGTCAATTTCATCCCCAAGTCCAGGGCAGGTTCTGCCCTGTACTCATTCTGTATTTGTTTCAATACTTCTGGCATCACTGCTATTGAGGGGGTACCATGAGTTCTGGTATAAACGGCAGCGAAAACTGTACCCCATGTGGTACAATCCTCTATTGGGGGAGCTATCCCCATTGGAAAGCAACGTGTCAGTATTCTGTGTTTTTCTTGCAGGCCTCTGTATGGAAAAACTGCCTCAAGCTGTGCTATTTTATGTGCTATCCAGAATGGCATTTGGTCACATTTAGTGGGCATTCTTCCCATAATTGCGTTCAGCGCTTGTGGGGTAGTTTTTGTTGCAGTTCCTTGTAGCTGACCCGCAGGAGTGATCCTTGTAGGTTGAATTGTACAATATTTCTTTATAGTTTTATTATCTCTTTGTGAAGTGGACGTAAGTCTGCTGTTCAATCTCTGGATGCGGTGTGTAAGCTGCTAAGACCGGCCAAGTCGCTCCGTCTCTGCTGAGCGGACCGAGTCTCACTTTTTCTCTGGTATGGGGGAGGGCGCCTTTAAACCAATTTATATGTTCTTGGTAAGTTAACAGGACTTCTATGTCCTCATACTGACAGTATTCATCTGGTATTTCATCTGGAATGTAACTATGGAATACTTGTGTGTTTGTGCATCTGCAGGTGGGAATCTAACCCAAGAATAGAACACCTCTGTCCTGTATGCTTCGTGTGCCTCAATCACGAAGGTAATGGTCCCACCTAATGATTAGAGACCATAATTTGCTAATTTTATAGTAAGGGCATTTCTGCAATTTTCTGAAATGTTAAGAGCTCCTTCAAGCTCTGCTTCCTCTGCACCAGCACCGCTCGTACCAGTGTCTCCATTCAGAGACATTATGAGAGGAAGTAATTGTGAAAAGAAATAAGGTTTATGCACAATGTAGGGAACTATAATCCTTCAAGCTTGAATAAACCTATAGCTAATTCATAGGATATACCTACTCAGCTGCAGCAGATTTTCCCCTTCAGACCCCATGTTGTATTCCTCTTATGGTGTCCGTATATAGGTTTTCCTGTATCATGTCCTTATATAGGCACAATTCGTCATGTCCTTATATAGGCATAAAATCCCAGTCCTTATTTAGGCATTAAATCGTGCACTCCAAATACAGGCATGGTCTCAGACATCCGTCCACCCTAACGTCACAACGAGTTCTTGAAGAACAGACCCTTAGGCTTCGGGAGTTTCCCTAGCACATTGTCTTGTGGTTTGTGGCCTCCTGGTCTGCCTTGCTACGTTGACGTAGGCCTGGCTGCCATGATGCCTTTTTGCGCACGTTACTTTGTGCCATTGTTTTTCCAGCCTCTGCTTCTGCCCGGCTATTTTAGAACTGTCTGCATTTCTGTCTTTCACCTTTTCTCCTGTTCCCTTTGGGCTACGGCTGCACAACATGTACAAGGTCGAAAAACAACGTCCCTTGTTCTTGCTGATCTGGCCAGTCCCTCGCACTTAGACATAACACTATGTACAGGTGCCATGGAGAAATTCGGGTGCTTTTAATATTGTGATTTTCACGTTTAGAGACACTTGGAGAAAAACCTTTCCAGAGAGAAGAGCTGTGCTTGTCTGATGATGTAAACCTTGCATCTAGATCTTGAGGTATGGGGGTTCGCTAGTCAAAGCCCAGAGGTCTTCTGTTTTTATAATAAACTAGCTACTAGCACGGGGAGGGTGGTAAGGTCATTTAGCCCTATATACACTGCTTTATGAAATGCTTTCCCCGTTTGTGTTCTATGGAGTTGTAACTATGCTGATTAAATTATCCTTATGCATTATGCTGATAGTACTGGCACGTGTACTGTATCTTAGAGCACGTTGTTGAAATAAACATTTTAACCTATACAGTGTCTCTTCTTACGCAAGTTGTGGACAGGTATGAGTGAGTTATGAAAGGGTGTTCTTGCTACTGCGAGTCCTGAGAGAGAGATACCGTGTTCTGGGTTGTCTAATCATTGGTAGCATTGTTGCTAATGAGACGCTACAGCTAGTCGGGTTGGGGTTTTAGGTGCTAAGGTTTATGGTTGGCTCACCACTATATTCCGAGGTCCTATTATCCTGTGCATAGCTCTGTGTATGTGCAGAATCCCTACAACATGGCGCAACAAACGAGTGGGCTGCTTATCTGCGAGACGCTTGAGTAGTATTTGTGCTTGTCCACAACTACCTTCGCAGACGCTTCCGGAAGCGTATGTGACGGTGATACCTCCTATATTGACGTTTTTATAGGTTCTTTCAAGCTTGAAGTTGTTAAAAGGTTTCTTAACTAATACCCTATATTGTGCTGCCTTACATTGGGTTGTCGGAAAATTATAGCCTAAAATGGCTGTTCAAATTGCGGCACATAGCCGCGCAGCGCTCCGGGCTCACTTGACAGTGTATGGAGTGCCTGACGCGTGTGTCGATCTGATCTTTGTGGTACAAGCGGATCCAGCTTACCACTTTGAGGTGTTTTACTCGTGGGTCACCTTTCCGGCGGTGGATGGGAACGATAATTTGTTCCATGAATATGAAGCCACCGTTGTTCCTAATCACTATAGACCGTATAGGAATCTTGAAGTACAGCTCACGGCTTGGCAAGACCGTGTTTGGCTTGATGGCGCCCTCCCCCAACCGGTTACCGCGGTTCGTTTAGGCCCCCTATCAATAGACGGGGCCACTTGGCCTGTCTTGGCCGGGTACACTCCACATCCGCGTTATATGACGGTGGCAGTCGGTGAACTGCGTAATTTGCATTCGTCTTTGATACGAGTGCATAGAGCTTTAGTACAGTATGTTACAGGCAACATCCAGGGAGCCCCGCCTGGAGTTGCAGCCCATCCAGCTGGTGCAGGCGGTGTAACCATAAGTCCTGTCATGGTTAATTCGGTGATGGGCAAGCGCCCACAAAATAAGGATGATTTTCCTTATTGGCTTGCAGAGAAATTTGACCAGCTGGAGGCAGTTTTTCCAAATACTTCTCCTGTGGAAAAACACAGGATTCTGACGATTAGTTTGCCAAAAGACTTAATCCCCGAGTTGGCAGGATGCAACAACTGGGGTAGGGTATTCGCAGCAGTATATGCTAAGTGTTTCGGCACTCCTTCCATGACGGTTCTCCCCTCTGTAATTAAATGTGTGCAGGATGAGCATGGCCCTGAAGCGGCTGTGGAATTAGGGATGAGACTGGTGGGAGTGTTCGACGTAGTAGCTGATTTGATCCATGCGAATGTCAAGGGCGATGCAGTTAACTTTCAAGTAGCTAATGCTTTGGCTTTGGTCCCAGATCCGGACAAGCCGCGCGAATTACCGAAAATTATTGCACAGGCTTACAAAACAATTGGCCGCAATAGCTTGGGAGTTAAGCCTTTTGCTAAATCGCAAACACAATCGCAACAACAACCAAAAACTCAATCTGAGAAAGATGAGAAACCAGTTTTTACTAAAAAGAGCTGGAGGTTGAAAAAACAGGGTAAGCAACAGAAGAAGCCGGGGTCGCGAGGCGCATCCCCGGTTTCCGTCTCTTCTGAACGCACATATGATTTGCGCGATAGGGCGAGAATGAAATCTCCAGAGAGATTTCAAGTCCCTGATTCGTGTTCTCCTCGTTCTTCACAGGCACCAACAACTTCGCAGGCTGGTGGAGGAGATCGCCAGGATAGAGGAAGGGGTCGAGAGGCTCCACAGGGACGAGACCAACCTCGACAACAGGTCAGAGGGAAAGCAGAAGAATTTCAACGCTCTCGCCCTCAGTTTCAGAAGAAGAAAGTTGCCGCTGTAACAGCGAGGTATGCCACAGACAGTGAGAACGAGGCTCCTGAATTGGACGTGGGCAGTGACCCTCCTAGACAGCGCCGCGGAAGTTACCATAGTGCGGGAGGTGCTACGTCCTCATGTGGAGGCGACAGCAACTGAAACATTCATTACTGTCGAGACGGCAGACACCAGAGTGGCACCCTCTGATAGACTACATAATATTGTTCTTCAAATTGAAGGTGACATTCAGCGTGTTATTAAAGGGATTTTTTGGGAGAATCTGACCTCTTCTTACGACATTCTGTTAGCGGAGGCGGATTGGCCGCCCCCATTCGTACTTGCTGCGCGTAAAGGGGAGGAGGTAATCCTTCCGAGCTTTTCTCGTCATGTCCCAAAGGACAAAGCGGAGGCTCTTGCAGCTGAGTGGGCTGTGTCCCTGGCTCCAGCGTTATACCGCAACCACGTGGGCTGGGATGAAGACTCTCCCCCCCATGAAATACCTTTGTGGTCCCTACCACAGCCACAACCCCAATATCCCATTAAACGGGAAGCTAAAGGTCCCGTTTCCGAAATTCTGACTCAGTTAGAATATCAGAGAGTGATTGAAACATGCGTGTCACCGATGAATAATCCCCTTTTCGCGGTTTCTAAACCCGATGGATCGTACCGCTTAGTTTTGGATTACCGACATTTGAACTCTCATTGTCGGACCTTTGCGGTGCAAAACACCCACAGTTCTGCGCTTGTAGACAGTCTTGTTCGTAAGAAATGTAAAACTACACTTGACCTATCCAATGGATTTTACACCCACAACTTAGCCCCGGAGAGTAGCCAATGGAGCGCTTTTACCTCCGGTGGTAAATTATTCAAATTCCGGCGTTTACCTATGGGCTACAAGAACAGTCCAGGCGTATTCGCTGCCCGTGTTGTCTCTTTGTTAGACGGCATAGACCCAGATGCATGTTCGTACCTCGATGACATTTATCTGACAGACGACTAATTATTCCCGCATCTTTCCCGAGTGGACCGCATTATTCTAGAATTTGCGGTTTTAGGTTATAAGTTTAACTTTGCCAAATCTCACATTGCTGAATTTACCGTTTTGTTTTTGGGCTATGAGCTCAACAATGAAGGTAAGGGCTTAGCCCCCATTTCCTAGAGAAATGTGCACTTCTGTGCCCTCCTACTACTCTGAAGAAACTTTACTGGGTTTTCTGAACTTCGGGCGTACTTACATTCCCGAATATGCCCAGCGTATCAAGCCACTGTATGCCTTGATACAACCTAACTTTTCGAAGTCATGCTGGCTTCCGGAGCATTCCTCCATTCTGCAGTCTTTGCAGACAGACCTTCTTGAGTCTAAATTCTCGTTGACTCGTGACAACCACACAAACCTGGTGATTAGAATAATTCCAGGGGCAGTGGGTTTCACGTACATTAACGGTTTCACGTTACACGTACACCTTTAACGAAGGTGACACAGTACCCATCGCATACAAGTCACATCTTTACACTTCTGCAGAAATGCGTTTTTCATCTGTGGAGAAAGTTTTAACTGCAGTGCAAATGGCGATTCTAAAGGAACGTGCACTGGCACAGGGAAAACGCATTCTGGTGGTAACACCATATCCTGCCCTAGAGGCAGTGACGAAAGCAAGTGTTCCGAACTCTAAAGCTTTGCACCCCCGTTGGATACAATGGGCAACATCTTTGATGTCTCCGGATGTCACTTTTTTTTTTTGATAATCAATTTTTATTGATTTTGAGTTAACACATTTGCAGCAAAGAACAAACCAGCTTTTCGCACATTGGTCAGTATTGAACAGTGACAAAAATGGGAGTAATACTCTCACATGCATGAGTCCAGCAAGGAATAGCAAGCAACATTGTCCACAGCCCTGTCCATAGAGCAGCCTCAGGAAGTTCAGTCTTCCACCACCCCGATCCATTTACCCCACACCCTTCGAAACTTTTTGGGGCAGCCGCGGGTTACATACATTGGTCGCTCCTGCGCCGCACACCAATCCACCCCCCTGCGCCACCGTGCCACAGAGGGGGTCGACGGGTCCAGCCAAAGGGCTGCGATATCTCGTTTGGCAACCATCAGTGCCGTGGTGAGACAGAGCTTCTCGGCCCTGTTCCCATTTAAGCCATCAGTAACCCCTAAAAGGATGTTCAGTGGATTCAGTGGGACCTCCCAGCCCAAGACCTCCGTAAGTTCAGCTGTCACTAATTCCCAGTAGCGCGTAACTGCGGGACAAAGCCATACCATGTGATAGAAATCTGCTTGGGAACATTGGCAGCGGGGACAAGACGCACCAGGCCGGAGCCCAGAGCGATGAAGGCGCAGGGGTGTGATGTAGGCCGCGTGCAAATAGTATATTTGAACTAAGCGGAGTCGCGCTGAAGCAGTAACAGTTTATGGGGCCATCAGCGTGTCTCTCCAATCAGCATCGTCTAGGGAGCCTATCCAGCCCTCCCACTTATCCCGGCGAGAGGAGAGGGAATTGGGGGTGTTGTTCATGAGGGAACGGTAAATACGAGAAATCCCCCCCTGTCCCAGGTTGCCAGTCATGACCTGTGCCTCCGGTGGGCTGTATGCAGGTAGGGGGGTCCCTTCCGAGATGTGGACATGAAGTGCGTGGCGCAGTTGAAGATAACGGTAGAACTGAGAGGCGTGGAGGGAGAACTGGGTCTGCATGTCTGAGAATTCGCGAATGTGGCTTCCGCACCAGACATCTCCCAGCTGAGAAATGCCGATGAGATCCCAGACTCTGAACCCGGAGAGAGAAGCAACGTCTTTGAGCCATGTTTCACTCCACAGAGGAGTACATTGGGTTAGTCTGCCTGACCAGCGGGTATGGCGCAGGGCAGCTCGCCAGGCCAAAAACACCCCACGAGTAATCTCTGGCATGGTGTGGGGGATAGTGGTTCCGTACAGCATCCCTTGACCGGATGTCACTTTTATCTTTGATTCTTCACTTCAGACTCAGGAGTTTTTACAGTATGAATTCGTTCATCCTCCTCCTCTGTCTTTACTGCCGCTTGAGGAATACGAATGTATTATCTATACCGATGGGTCGGCACAACCGGCCACGGGTTCCAAGCATGCTTATTCAGCAGCATGTGCTATTGTTGCAGGTACCTTTGTGAACGGTAAGTTCAAATCTACTGTAGTGCACACTCAGGCACTCGGAGACAGTACTGCACAATTGGCCGAGCTGCGCGCATTGGTGCTCGCACTTGAGTTCGCTAATCCGGATGTGACCACTCTAGTTGTATGCGATTCTTACTACTGTGTTCAGTCTTACAATGACAATCTGTTCTTTTGGTCGCAAAACGACTACAGAGACGCAAAAGGTAGCACAATTAAGCATAAAATGCTTTGGGTTCGAGTGGCAGATTTGAAACAACGTCTGCCTCTCACACAGGTGGTTCACACCCTTGGCCACCAGCGTGTGGGCACACACGCTGTCGGTAACGGTTTGGCAGACGAAGCTGCCAAATCAGCTGTAGTCACGTGGTCAGTCGCAGCAGTTACCAGATCCATGTCTAAAATTGATACTGATATTTTAGCAGCTATTGCTGCAACAAAGGAAGGTGCTTATTACCCTAGGGGTTTTCCTTCCAAATATTCTTATCAGTTAGGTCCCGAACAGGCTCCTTATGTAAAAATACCCGACGTTGGTGATTGGCTGATTCCCAACGCGGACCGCAGAATTTCCTTGATAACGGCCGCACACGAAGGCATGGCTTCGGCTCATGCTGGCGTGTCTGCGACTGTTTCCATCTTGCTCCAGCGTTACTGGTGGCGTGGTTTATACAAACAAACCCGTACTTATGTGCTTTCTTGTGACGTTTGTCAGCAGATTAAGCCTTCCACGGTTACACGACCACCACAGACCCCGCTCTGCATTTCTAACAGACCTTTTGGGTGTGTTTACCTGGATCACTGCGGTCCATTTTCTTCACACACTGCCTATAAATATATCTTAGTGGCAGTGGATTCGTGCACACGTTTCATCTGGGTTTGGCCACAACGAAGTGCTGACGCTCGAAATGTCATAAGGGATTTGCGTGTCTTTGTGGGAATTTTCGCCTGTGGCACCTTCCATTCTGACCAAGGTTCAGCGTTTGCCTCTAAGGCTTACAAGGACGCAATGGGTTCACTGGGGGTGCGGGTGAAATTTTCGTCTCCATATCGGCCTGAGGGCAACTCGATTTTTGAACGAATGAACCGTGACTTAAAGCAATCCTTGACAGCTAGAGTCTTAGGTACTGGCAGGAACTGGCTGGCCCACTTGTATACCGTACAACGTGCACTTAATAATCTCCCTAGAAGACCTCTGGGTGGGCGGACCCCATACGAAATGCTCTTTGGCATAAGAATGTTTGTGCCCGACCTTGATGGTCTAGACATGGCGGCGCAATCCGCCGTCTTTGATGTAGATAACCATTCTACTATGTTACAGGACTTACAAGAAGCCCGAGACAAACTTGCAATCGCACATTTACCTTCAGCCACAGACGCTGTGCTGCAGATTCCGGTTGCCGGCTGGCTTCCGAAGATTGGAGATCTGGTTCGAGAGAAGGTGGAGAACAAAAAAGAATTCGACCCCTCTTATCGTGCACCAGTTCCAGTCCTGGGCTTGAAGGGAACACGTACAGTCATCTTACCACCGCTTCCTGGTCGCAAGGAGAACAGATACATCTCAGTGGAAAATGTCAAGCTACAACATCTGGCCGATCCTGAATAGTGTTACACCAGCGGTCTCTTGTCCTGTCATTTCCCGGACGAATGTTCGTGGCCCTCCGGCCCGAATGGTCACTGATGTTGCTATTGAGATGGTAGATTTGCCTGATCGCTTACTCGACTACCCGGACTCCCCCTGCAACGACGAGTCTGAGTATACCTACCCCGCCAACGAGTCGGTGGCACACCTACCAACAACGCCACTGAGCCCAACACGTTATTCCTTTGACTCGGATTCCACCTCATCACTTGTCCCGTCCAAATTCAGCATTCTTGTATCCTGGTTCAGAGACAATTTTTTGATTCCCCCCTGGACATACATCTGGTTGGTGCTATTCCTGATTTTTTTGTTCATGTCCTTTGGCTTTGTCACAGTGTTTTTTCTACTCATCAATGGTCACTATTTACCAGAACGCTCTGCAGTGAACTGTGTCGCTGGAACTTTAGCTCCACATTCTTCGTCTCACATCATGAAGCGAGACCACACATTTGTGAACATTTCAGCTTTTCCAGTCGCTGATGGCATCGTATGGGATGCGGTAAACTTCCAAATTCATGGACCAACCGAAATTATTAATGTATCAAATGTCCTTCGTGTTTCAATGGGTGATGTCGTAAAAAGTAATATTCATTCTGACGATTGGGATGTACATGCAGTTGAAGCTTTATTTACTGATTTGAAATATTATGCTGCTTTTAATGTTGAGGATTTGTACATGAATTCTGCAAGTTATGCCGATTTGTATTGTTACCAGCATTGGGGCAACCACTTTGTCCATAAACCAAGTGCACTGCGTGGTCCTTTTAACTACACCCAATGGGAGCATTGTCCAACCCCTTTACCAGGTAGCTCCCAAACTCTTAGAAATAAATGTACTTACTTCACAGACTTTGATAGATCGAACCATGGGTCCTATTTTTTTTAATTAAACACTCCATCCACTCAGAAAATCATGTTGACCCACACCAAATTGCTATATTCGGGTTCCTTTTTGAGCGCCTTAGCTGTGGGTGGTTATGAGTACTGGAAGGACACTGTTGACTTGAAGTCAATCTGGGGCTCCAAACCATGGCAGGTGCAAGGCACAGAAGCCTTGCACCGTGCTTGCCTTATCCCGGCCCAAATTTTATTTCTGAATAATACCATCTATCAAACCACGTGTTGGGGTTTGGCTACTTCCAAACAATTGAATGCACCTTCCATTCCTGCATTGTCTTCCACTCCCAACGGGAGCTTGCCTTTCAATGTGTCCCTTACAATTTTGCAAGCTCTGTTTCAGAACAATTCGTTTAATGTCTCTACGCTTGTTCAGTCACCCTGGTTGGCTTGGCCCATCACCTCTAATGGCTGCCAACTGCGTTTTCATGACTCGGTTCCGGGTTACAAACAGGATAGGCCAGATCCAAGGTTTTCTGACTCTCGTACTGTGACAACATATTCTGTTGGTAAATTGTGTAAACAGTGGTTGCAGCACTCTTCCCTAGACTCTGTTAAACAACATTTATCCCTCCTATCAGGCAACATTGATCTGTCCGACTTTATTCTGGGGCCTCGTGGTCCACGACCTAAGAGATTAATTTATGAAACTTATAATGAACTCTGGAAGCTTTCACAAATTGAAGCTGCTTCCCGTCTACGGGAAATAGATCAAGCAAATTTGGAAAAGGTGCTTGCTGTTGTTGACAATAGTATTAATACCCTGTCTTCCCGCATTTACACGTTAGAGAATATCGTGTCCTCTGTTGTTGATATTGTACAAGATGATGTTTCTGTGTTACATCATGGTCAGAATCAATTGCGTTCAGTTATGCAGTTTGCATGGACTTTGCAAACACTTAAGTTGGGTAAAGTTCCTTGGCATTTTTTGAACACCTCTGCCTTATTCCTGCCTTTTAATTTAACTGACAAACAGCAGTTCATGTCCATGAAGGATGCAGCATACACTCTGTTACATATCGAGAAAATAGAGCCTTTACCATTCTCTGTGGCGGAATTGGATTCTGCCGTGTGGCTAGTTCATGGGGTTATCGCCTTACCTTTTTCTTTGTTTGAATTTAGTTTGTGCATGAAGCATTATCCTGTGGGCCATTTCCAGCCCTTGGGCAGTGCCTTCCTGCATGAACTGTGGTCCCTGCCTTTCATGTATAAATGCCTTAGAGACGGAAAGGAAGTTTTTCTCACGGGGGAGTCATGCGATTCAACTGTAGGTCATTCCCTTATTTGCAAACACATTAAATTGCACGGAGCTTGTAACGTTTCGGCTCCAAATCTTGCTTGTGTGTTAAAGGGTATTCCTGCTCCTGCTATTTCTCCTACTTTCACTGTGCTTGCTAATGGTAGCTATCTGCTTTTGAATAACCAAGACTGCTGTGGCATGCTGGCCGGCATACCCTATATTGTTACAGTTTCACACAGGGTTGTCTGCTGCAAAAATGTGCTTTTTCCTCCCCCGCACGACATCATAGATAGTTCTGTTTGGCCTTCCATTCCTACTCTGAAGGCGGATTTCAATAAGTTGAGCAGAATAAAGGCACTATTATTGAACCAGGAGGTTATGCTCACATCCGCCCGGGAGACATTCATTCTCCAGGTGGCAAGTACCCACAGTGAAATACAGGCCCTTTTGAACACTAACCTCCCACAACATTTCGGTGAACTGATTCACCGTGTTTTTAATGCATCACGCACTGAAGGTCTGGTGCACTTTTTTTAAAGTTGTGGGCTCTGGCCTTGTGACCTCTTTTCAAACTATTTTTGGTGTAATACCGGCTTTTATTCATTCCATCTTTTCCAGCGTCTTTGGTGGCTTTCCGTTGATCCTCGCCTTAGCGGCTGGTATACTGCTGTTGGTCTGTTTACTACGCAATGGCTGCACCTCCTTGGGCCCTTCTCGACCCAGGTCGCCTCCAGATGCTCCGTGAGCGCATCATCGCTGGCTTCGGCGTCCTGCCGTTGGCGACTCTGAGTGTGTCCTATACACTTTCTTTTCGCTTTGCGTATTTCACTTGCGTGCAACCTGTGATGTCTTACATCCGCTGTCCTTTTTCGTGGACCATGGATTATTGCTTCTCCAATACGTCTTTGTCTGTTCCGGATTTTGTTCAGTTGGTGGGTCCCTTAGAGACCCATGAACGGGACTGTTCCGGTGCAGGCTACATAGCGCGTGCGGCTGCACTGGGGATGTTGGCACAATGGGATATCTGGGCGGCTGCTCAGAATCTCCTACAACAAAGTTATATTGAGTACCACGCAAGTTGTCCCGCATTGCTATCCGCTGCTCCCTTGTGCGAGGAACATGCCTGCAGCTTTGATTTATTGGACTGGATGGCGTCGCTGTTTTCCGACGATTCCAATGATGTCCTCTTGGAAGGTGTGGCGTTTTTCTGCACTTACACTCTGTTGGATTGACAAGGCCTTCGCTTTCTGCGACCTGCCAGGCTGGATTTTTTTTTTTTGCCTCTACAATTTTTTTTCTTCCTCTCCCATTCGTTGTCCTTCATGGGGACTGCTCCACAACAGACGTCTCTGTTCTGCTCAGTCGATTGGAACTCTGTCTTCGTCCTGTGTCTTGGCCGATGGACTGCCCAGGGGAGGGTGTCTTATGGTTTGTGGCCTCCTGGTCTGCCTTGCTACGTTGACGTAGGCCTGGCTGCCATGATGCCTTTTTGCGCACGTTACTTTGTGCCATTGTTTTTCCAGCCTCTGCTTCTGCCCGGCTATTTTAGAACTGTCTGCATTTCTGACTTTCACCTTTTCTCCTGTTCCCTTTGGGCTACGGCTGCACAATATGTACAAGGTCAAAAAACAACGTCCCTTGTTCTTGCTGATCTGGCCAGTCTCTCGCACTTAGACATAACACTATGTACAGCTGCCATGGAGAAATTCGGGTGCTTTTAATATTGTGATTTTCACGTTTAGAGACACTTGGAGAAAAACCTTTCCAGAGAGAAGAGCTGTGCTTGTCTGATGATGTAAACCTTGCATCTAGATCTTGAGGTATGGGGGTTCGCTAGTCAAAGCCCAGAGGTCTTCTGTTTTTATAATAAACTAGCTACTAGCACGGGGAGGGTGGTAAGGTCATTTAGCCCTATATCCACTGCTTTATGAAATGCTTTCCCTTTTGTGTTCTATGGAGTTGTAACTATGCTGATTATATTATCCTTATGCATTATGCTGATAGTACTGGCACGTGTACTGTATCTTAGAGCACGTTGTTGAAATAAACATTTTAACCTATACAGTGTCTCTTCTTACGCGCGTTGTGGACAGGTATGAGTGAGTTATGAAAGGGTGTTCTTGCTACCGCGAGTCCTGAGAGAGAGATACCGTGTTCTGGGTTGTCTAATCATTGGTAGCATTGTTGCTAATGAGAAGCTACAGCTAGTCGGGTTGGGGTTTTAGGTGCTAAGGTTTATGGTTGGCTCACCACTATATTCCGAGGTCCTATTATCCTGTGCATAGCTCTGTGTATGTGCAGAATCCCTACAACAACAGGACTATTGATTTCTTCAAGGACTCATTTATTATGCATGAACCGTTATACCTTAGGGGTTCATTCATGACGTCTTCCGCTGTCCGATCCACGTCAATGCTAACATTCTAAGGTACCTCTCAGGTATAAATATACCTTCCCTAGCCCCTGTAAATCAGAGGAGACCTTGACTTCAGAGGAGCCCGTTTCCCGGCCTGACGCACTGAGAAGACGCTGTCATCCCTGCACGCAGAGAATCCAGCTTCCAGTGATCTAACTTCCCTTGCGGGGTGTTGGAGTTCGAGTCTGGCAAGAGATGCCCACCTCTCTCATTCTTAAGGTATGGAGCTGACTAGAAACCTAGAGGGACTCTTGGCATACTAGGCATACTAGACTTAACATACTCTTAGTATACCATAGTAAGGAATACTCCACCTACTTCATACCTCTCCCTACACCTAGGTTAGGTTAGGTACATTGGGGTAGAACTAGCTTAGCAACGCATCGTATGAGTACTCGCATTTTTAGTCTGTGTTATTTATGTAAATGAATATCTGCTAAAGATCATGCTAGCGCAGTATTATTTATTTCTACTGCTTACGCTGTACATTATTTATCTTGCATACTGTCTTGTGATCATAACAGCACATTTAACTTACACCAGAAACAAGACTGTTCAATAAATCTTTTATTGAAACGCCCGTCTATTCTTTCTGTGTAACTTTGAGGAAAACTAAGTATGCACGATTGAGCTGAGTGAAATAGTTATCTATTGTTTCCACGACTCTGGGACACGTTCTGATTCTAAAGGGAAACAAAGTGGTCATGTTTTGCGGCTGCCAGAAACTACTCCCTTCTTGTTTTACAAGGAGTTTCTAGTGGCCTCTGAGCTAGCTGGCACAAGTAATTAAGTTTAATATACTCGATAGGGACATACTGACCTCAGTCCTATGTCAAACCTATAGGGTATATTATTCCAATGCGCAGAGCCTATTAGGGAAATAGGAGCTACACTACACCCAGACATCTCTGGGTAAATGTGAGTAGGGGTCTCTGAGAATGCACGACTGAACTACTTAGATTTGACCGTTAAATAAGAACCAAACCAATGTTGGCTGTGCCGTGTCGTGTAGTTCCTAATAATACATAGGATCTGCGTGTTTAGATAACATAAACTAATTGGTGGCCAGACTGATTCCAGACACCCCCGAAGGATATGTTAGCCTTTAGACCAGCTAGCTCACAGTGCCACCATAAGCTCCCTAACCTTACCAAGGAGCGAATAGTTTCTGACAACTATCAAACATGGCAACCCTTGATCCTTCAGGGATCATGGAAACAGTACAGCACTTTTTGCTCAGTCAAACGTGCTCACTTAGTCTCAGAGAGATACACAGAATAAACAATGGGGACGTTTTCAATAATTGATCCAGCGTCATTCTAGTATAAAACATGTTTGCTGCGACAATCATTAGACAGACACAGATATATCAGATTACAAGCACCAACAGAGTAAATAAAAGGTAGAATTCTACCATGGTGCTAAAACAGTAAATATATGCAGGCATATCGATACATGCCAGTAATTGAGTGTACTCCTATGATGCAAACCCTATCTAAATGTACCTAAGTGTACTTAGCATGCATGTAGGTGTAAAGCCAAGAATCCCCTAGGAAAGAGCCAACCCCATTACCTGATGGGAGAGAACGAAGGACCCCATCTTGGTCTCAAGTCGGGCACCCCGCAAGGGATGCCAGACCACTGCGTGCTGAAGTTTCTGCATGCAGGGACTTCAGTGTCTCATGTCAGCGTGGAAGCTTCTCCTCTGGTTGCCCAGTGAAGATGTGGTTCTTTTATACCCGAATGGTACCCTCAGGGGTTCTACCTAGATGTATAATGGTACTGTGGGTCTGTCGTTGAAGGATGACAATAGCAGTGACGTTTGTACAGAGTTATTATACAGAAGATGGTAATCCTGCTGTGCATGTCCTAGGCAGGGGATTAAGATATGATACTAAGAATCCTGCTGCATAATAAATGAGGCTAGTTTTCAAAGAAAACCACACAACATTTATTCGGCACATAACTAGGTAAAAGGTCAGCGCCAGAACTGTTATATAGGGCAAGGTTGGACAAATGTAGGTAAAAGGTCGTGCAGCTACCTAGGCCTATATTGGGGTACACGGGGGCTCATAACACTTCACCTTAAGGCCCAGAGAGTGAGGGAGAGCCCAGAACCTAGAACTAGGGGAATGGGGGACAGAGAGAAAGAGCATGGTGGGTACAGTGCCTGCCAAAGATCACATCTAGAAACACTGACTTGTTGAGGACTATTGTAGTGTGTAGCATTGCAAGCAACTGTGATTAAAGTACTTTCTTGAAAGATAAGTGCTAAGCTGGACTTTCACTTAATTGGGTCTGTTGGTTGGTTGTTGAGCTCTGAGTTGGAGTACCCCCAAGCTAACTTCCTGAGAAGCCTGTGACTGCCTGCCCTCGCTACTCTGAGAGTAAGGGCCGGTTTTATGACTTTTGGGGCCCTGGGCAGAAAGGGAATGTGTGAGGCCCCTCTAATTTGCATACAATGTAAAATCACAGGAAATTACATCACAGGAAGTGACAATAATGGACTATTGTTGAGCAGCTTTGCAGGAAGCAAATTTTCCTGGTGTTGATATCAATAAAACACTAAAAACATAAATATTAACACTAATAAAATAAGTACATATATTTTAAATTTCGATTAACTGGAAATACATTATGTTAGTCATACTGGATGGAAAGGGTTGGTCTAGGTCTGTCCAAAAGATATAAGTTTAATCAAATATTAACAATTTGTTTCCAGATTGGTGCTTTAGGCACGCATGTATGCAGTATTAATATAGCGCAAACCCAGATGAAAGGCTGTGAAGCGCTGTACAGGGTCTAAGACACAGTCAACAAGATGCTCAAGATACTGAGTAAAATCTTGTGCCTATTGCAAGAGTCAGCAAAACAATGGTTATCCAGGTCCTGGTCATATCAAGATTTTATTATTGCAATGTTCTGTATCTTGGAGTTACTCAGGGACGGATCAAAAAACTCCAGAGAGTGCAAAACTCTGCGGCATGCTTTCTTCTGAATTTGCCAATGCGTGCATCTATTGGGGCTGCACTTAGGAAATTACATTGACTGCCAGTTAAGTGGAGATCATCTTTTAAAGCTTTGTGCTACTGTCGCAAAGCTTTTGTTAACAAAGGGCCTGGATACCTTCAGTCACTAGTAAAACTGTATGCCCCCTCGAGGAAACTAAGATCAGCAGGGGAGTTGCCAGCGACTGTTCCAAAGGTAAAGAAAGTGCGCTCAGTGGGGGCTCTTTCAGCTACCTGGCGACAAAGCTATGGAACGCCTTGCCCTTATCGTTTTGTCAGGTGCAATTGGAAGATCTGTTTAGGAAGCAGCTTAAAACTTGTTTTTTTAGATCAGGATGCTCGAGAATTTGAAAGCGATAGGCAGGATGCGGAGATCTGCTTCCAGAGCTGGGACACCTCACATTGAGGTAGCCATGCGCTTAATAAATCGTATTATGATTAACATGTGACAGGAGGAATAGATGGTTTGTGGACTGTGACTGCATCTTGATGTATTTTTGCTAAAAAGTTGAGTATTCAGATGTTTTTTAATTGGAACTGGGTATGGGCTGTCCAGATGGATATATGGATATATTTCCAGATCCTTAGTGCAAGGGTAGAAAAAGCAATTTGCGTGTTTTTTCTCTATTTTCTTCTTTTGTCTGAAGGTTTCCTTGCTGCAGGTTTGTGGAGATCTACTGGATATGGCAAGCTTGTCATCCAAGAAGGCAGGGGTGTCACTTGTATAGTGCAAACCTAGCCAAAAGGCAGCAGAGCACTGTACAGGGTCAACGACAAGCATAAAGTCAAGGAGTGATACGAAAGGTAGCTGGTCTATTGATTGTTAATGCATTGTGATGGCTTTGTAGATGATGCAGCTCAGATTGAAGATGGTGTGGACTGGTAAGGGGAAGAGGTGGAGTTCCATCACAGTGGTATGATATGGTTGTATTTCCTCATGCTCTAATGAGGTGTGCTGCAGCATGCAGAATGCCCTTAAGGGGGTGCAGTGTGGATTAACATTCAAAGATAGTTTCTCAGATACCCAGTGCAAGATAAGGTATGTCCAAGTACAATATAAAAAGCAAGTAAAGCAGTTGAAGACAGCTTTACTTCTATTAAAAGCATCAAAGACGTTACAGTAAAATGCTAGACACTACCAGAATACAATCATATGTAGGCTACAAGGGTTTAATGACATTTGCCATGAGCCATTAATACAACACTTCTATCAAAGTCCTCTGGATCATTGAAATGTCTGATACTAATGATTAGTATAAACTTACATGGTTCCAGAGTACATTTCATTTTGTTAATTAGCATGATGCGGATTCAGTTGACAGATTTGAGATACATCTACTTTCATTTGATTTCTCCCATTTTGAACAACACCTGGAAAGTACATGTTCAAATGCAATTAAATAATGCTCCCAGCCTGGACCACTAACCAATCCATTTCCTTGGGCCTCCTAGTCCTGAACTATGGCTGCAAGGAACAGGGGATAGCTGCCAGGAACTTCTTGGGCTATAACAATATAGAGCAAAAAATCCTTGCCTCAACAACTCTCAAATTGGAAGTGCAGACAATATAAAGACAAATGGTGTAAGCAGAGGACTTCAAAATGGGGGAAGGCTTCTCTGGTGGGCCTCAATTGATCTAAGAGGAGCACCAGACTCAGCAACGGCTGAGATTATGTCATGCATTCCATCCATGTCGCCCTAAATGGGATGGGTATGCCCAGACGTGGATCCTGTGCACCCTGTGTCACTGGAACCAAGCTATACTTGGCTGAAGAGCCCTAATCAGGGTGAAACCGGTCCTGGATTGCTTGTGTTCTGTTTCAGGGAGGACCTGGCCTGGCAGTTCCGTCTGAACTGTTCCCACTGCAGCAGGGTCAAAACTGATTTGCATATGGCTGGGTCCAAACTGAGGTGGCAAGGTGAGCAAAATAACGATGGATTGGGATGCGGGCCAGAGTAATTACTAGTTGCTGAGATTAATTCAAGCATTCCATCCATCACTTTATGTATACTTTTTTTGTTGACAGTAAAATACAGCCATCATTTGGGCACATTGGACCCATACCCCATGAGGCTACAGTTCCACTGTACTTGCTGCACATTTAATAGCTACACCCTTCAGAGGGGCCTTTTGCCCTGGGCCTTGCAGCCATGAACCAGTGCTGCAAGGCCCAGGACATCAGGCTTTCTTCTTTGAGCCTTTCAGCACTGGACCATGGCTGGTAGGCCAACAGGAGGATGGCCCTTTCCTGTGCTTCGCAGCTCTAGATCATGGCTGTGCTGTGCATGGTAGAAGTGACTAGTGGCATAGTAATATAGCCATGGGCCCTGATGGAAGAAATTATGACAGACAGTAAATCGCAGTCATAATCTGGGTGCATTAGGTCCTTCACATCCATAAGCCCTAGTGCCACTGCACCTGCTTCACTACTGATAGCTACACCCATGAGATAGTCATCCTATGAGCCTCACAGCCATTCTTTTGTGCTGCTAAGCTTATCAGCTGGTGCCTTCTCGCATGAGTGTTCAACACGGCCGGCTGCAAGGCCTAGAGGAGGGTTTGCCTCTCCCAGGGCTCACAGCTCTGGTCCATGGTTGTAAGGCCCATAGAAGAGAGGCAAGTGTCACAGTAATGGTGCCATAGGCACTGGTGCAATGTAAAAGCATCCACTCACTCTTGTCCACTGGCTGCACAGTAAAAAAAAGCTATAATTTGGGAACTTTGGGCACTTAATACCCCTGGGCCCAGTGCCGCTGCACCTGCTACACTACTGTTGGCTATGCTCCTGAATGGTGGCTATACTGGGGCAGAATGGGAATGTGTGAGGCTCTCTCACTTGCATACAACGTGAAATCACAAGTAATGACATCACAGAACATGGACCCTGACATGGACCCATGCACAGAGTCATGGCACAGAGCTGTGAGAAGGTTTTAGTTGGGCCCAGGGGAGGAGCCCACACGTGGCGCCCCCTCCTGAGCCTCTCAGACATAGTGTATCACTCACAGGATTAGGGGAGGGAGCCCACTAACACATGGGCTTTGCAGGACATAAGCATGGCTATGAGGCCCAGGGGAGAGGGGCCCTCCCCAAGGCCTTGCAATGCTACACCAAGGTTACAAGGCATAGGGCAGGGGCCTCCACTCCCCTAGGCCTCACAACCATGGTTTAGTGCTGTGAGGCCCAGGAGAGGAGACACAGAATAGGGGGGCCCTCTACCATCGGCCTCACAACAATGGTGCAGCACTGCAAGCCCAGGGGAAGGGTGTACCCTTCCATGGACCACCCCACCATGATACATAGCTGTGAGGCCCATAGGAGCGTTGTCCCATCCCCTGGGCCTCACAGCTATGTCTAGTGCAATAAGGCCACTTCACAGGACAATTTGTGCCTTTGGATAAACACTGCACATGTGGAGGCATGTTGTGTGTACAGAGACATCAGAAGATGTTTATTGGGGATCAAAAGAACTATGAGCCACATAGCAGATTTTTGGGGTTTCATTCAAAATCCGGCCCTCTAAAGCAGGCCATGTTAGAAGAAAACTCAGTTGGTGATTGAGTTTATGAGTGTGATTACTCGTCAAACTATATTTGAGTTCTAATCTCTTAACTACTTCTTGGAGTGAGCCTTGACTATCAAATTATCAAATTATTGACTATTATTATTATCGCAAATTTTGAGCTGCAAGTTTAGAAAATGAACTCTTGTATCCAAATAGAATGACATAGTCTTAAGCTTTGAAACACCAGTGGTAAATATCAATATCTACCATACATTCTGTCCAGAAATTACCCACTGCCAGAGGACCTGGTCCAATGGGTACGTTTTAACCATGTAACTAGGATATTTGATGACTAATCTCAGTTTAATGTTCGAAATAAACACCGTGTTCTAAAATTGGGCAGAGCGCATAACTGAGTGACGACTCCATGGGAGGGGTAGCCCTTTTGCCTTGCCATGAGACTCACTGACACCCCAGCGCCTTGAGACCCTCGCGGGTAAGTAGCGCGCTTTACAAATTCTGTGATTGATTGATTGATTGATTGAGTTGTGGTCTAGGGAATGGCTGTAAATATGGAACCAGGAGACACTTTTTTTAATCCTGGCACCCATTTGGCAAAATTGTGTGCTCTTGGGCAATCACTTTTCTGAACGTATTGCCAGGGACACTTCAACTATGTGGTTGTGCAGCTGCGGCATTTTTGCATAATTATAGATTTGCCGCATGTGCCACATAATCCATTATCTGCTGCATAATCTGCAGATTTTAACAAAAAATATTGTTTGTAGTTCCAACAGTTAAAAAGTTACTAAAAACGTGGTGACCTGTTGCTGCACAGTCAAAGACCCTTTTCAAAGCTTGACTGTCACCTTTCTGTTGCTTATTGCTATATTTGGATGTTAAACTGGTACTAATGAGGTGCAACAATATGTAAAAAAATGTCAATATAGTGAAATAATACTATCATAAAATGTGCTGCATTAAGTTGCATAATTTGGCTTTTCTTGCCACATAATTTACTCAACCCTGCTGCATAATTTGGCCCTTCCCTGCAGCATAATTCCAGTGACCCTGCCTATTGCTCTGTTGCTTCCTTTTTGGCAAGTTTGAGAGTATTTGGGT
The DNA here is from genome assembly GCA_963921515.1 of Calotriton arnoldi. Taxonomy (NCBI): domain Eukaryota; kingdom Metazoa; phylum Chordata; class Amphibia; order Caudata; family Salamandridae; genus Calotriton; species Calotriton arnoldi. The sequence continues at coordinate 97,928 of CAWUFW010008241.1, forward strand.
TCAATGTAAAAACTGCTTGTCACCGTGGTTTACTGAACATTTCCTTGTAGGAGGGAGGTGCCCAGTCACATGGTACAGTCACCTAAATGCAGTACAGTGGTAAATATATAGCCCTTGCACCAAGTAGCAGTGTACTGCAGTCCTCAATCTACTAATTTAACAAACTGTTTGATTCTGGGCAAATAATACTCTCTCTATGCCTCATCCAGGGATCTGACAATTTGGCAGCACTTTAAAACAGGCTTAATGACATACTCCCTGGCTCTGGCTCAACTCGAGGTACAGTTGGAACCTCAAGCCCATAACGAGCCGAGCTTCCATGTGGCATCTGTCTAGCATCCTCCCTCTAACCAGCATGTGGCGTTTCCGCTAGTGCTGCCAACTTGGGAATGAGAATCTTGTCTTGACATCAGCTCAACATCCTGTGATTCCTGGCAAATCACTTAGGGCCTCATTATGAAGTCAGGCAGAAAGGTATCCGACAGCTCGTAGGAGGCTTTCCACCCGACATCAGAAGTTTCCGTCCTACCGCCATATTACGATACTGGCGGTCGAAGGAAACCTCGCGGGGGAATACCACTCTGCTTCCGACGGGGCGGAAGTCGGAAATGTAATCCACAAATGGCTGCGGAGCCAGCCTCGGCTTCGCCGTCAGGATTACAATTTCGCTTTCCGCCTGCCCTTTTATGGCGGTCTGCCCGCCATGAAAAGGCAGATGGAAAGTGACTTGGGGGCCTCTAGCAGGGCCCCTTTTCCCCCCTGGCCCTACCTCTATGGGGCCTGAGGGCTACCTGTGGTGCCCCCCTAAACATCCTTGCACCTTCATGATCCCTAACTAATAATTAAAGTAAACAAAGGCAGAAAAGTTGTGTTACAAATTAATACATACGAATTTCCTTAAAGTCCTATTTAGCATTGTGTCCCGGCGTTTGCAAGGCTCTTAAAACAGCTACAAATGGGCTGTATTTTTCTTTTGGGAAGGTGGCCACCCTATTTTAATCTCAATAGTTGAAGGTGATCCTGAACCTGAATGATGCAGGACGCCTCCTGTGCTGCAACGCTCCCTCCCAGACAGAGACAGGCACCTCTTTTAGAGCTCATCAAGGGCTAAAAGAGTTGCTTATCCTTAAAAGGGCCCCTTTCCCTACTCCTGGCAGCGCTACACATGCCTACGAGGTCCAGAAGAGAGGTGCCCCAGCCCTGGGCCTCGCAGTGCTGCAGCATAGGTGCGAGGCCCAGTTCAGGGGGAGGACACTGGTGCGAGTCCGCATGTTGGAGGGCCGAGCGTAGGGCCCCATGCCTAGTGCTGGCCCTGCTGAGAGTCAAGTGCGGACCAGCTTGAACTTGGCCCACTCTGCATAGACACAGTAGGGTGGGCCCCGGGTCATCAGAGTCAAATGACTTCAACCCCCATTGTTTAAGCCCAGTAACCCCTGCCGGCTCGGTGGCCCCCAAACGGGATCTGACAACATGACACTGTGTGAATTACTATCGCACTCAGGCCTTCCAGCTCCTCCAGTCTCTCTTATTTTTGCCTCTCTGGATTATTGCTCTTCTCTCTTACTCTGACTTACTGCATTCTCTTATCTGTGTCTCCCCTACATATATGCTTTATGCATCTCCGTTTCTATCTTCTATACTTTTTTCCAAGCCTTTTTGGCTTCCCGCTACTAGCTCCCTGTCTAGCTTCGTATGAATGAATGAATGAATGAATGGTGGGATTTATAAAGCGCACTGCTACTATAAGAGTGTACCAGCGCTAGGATATCTGCCCTGTAAGGAATGTGACATCTAGTCCTGGAATAGGTAAGTTTTTATTTGTTTGCGGAATAATTTTCTGTCTGCAATACACTTGAGGGGGGGTAGTAACGTGTTCCAGTGTGTAGCCACCAGTATTGAGCAGGTGGAGCCAACCCATTTTTTCTTTTTTGTAGCGGGGATAACCAGCTGATGTGCTGATTGTGAGCAAAGGGTTCTTTAAGGACAGTAGTTAACGAGTTTCTTTTGGAGATAGAGGGGGCCGGTTTTGTAGAAGGCTGCGTGGACTATTCTTAATGCTTTAAAAAGGATTCTTTTCTTTACTGGTAACCAGTGCATATGCTTGCGATAGGGAGTCAGAGAGGTGTGCTTTGGAAGGTTGAATAGCTGTTATATGGCCATATTTTGTATCTTTTACAATCTCTCTGTGAAATAACTTGGAATGCCTACGTACAGGGCATTCGTATTCTTTTTGCTTCCTTAATTTTATTTTTAAATGGATCTGTGATATAGCCCCTTCCTACGTTTTATTCAGTGTCTCATTGCATGTCTTTGTTCTCTTGTCAAGTCTTGGCTAGTCCAAAAGAGCAAAAAGTGAACAAATGGACGGTATGCTATTTTAGGTCGAGCCTAGAGGCAGCGCGCATGCGCTGCTCTGCGAGGCATGATGTAATCTCTATGTTGCCTCAGGCCACACCCCCCACTTTCCATTTGCTACTTAATGTGCCTTTCAAAATTGGTTTCTTTTGATTGGTGAAACGCTGCGCTTTGCTCTGCCTTTGGGCGTGTTTTCACTTTCCTGGCGACTGCCCCCCTCACATGTGCCCTTCCTGTCTGGTTTATTTATCCTTTGTTCGGCGCACTCTTTGTTTTTTGGCATTGAATGGTCTTGTGCTGTTTCTCACTGCCCTCAGCCCCCTCCTTCCCTCTATGGATTTCTAGGATCTGCTGCTATCTTAGAGTGCTACCCGTTGTCCCTGCGCCTTTGCTTCCGCTCCCGCCCCTCCCCCGTTGTCCTAGTTAACCACCTCCCTCGTCCCACCTCCTCTCCCTTTTCTGGGCGTGTGATAATTTTTGGTTTGCGGACAGTCATAGAATCTAAAGCGCAGACTTTCAGTGAGTGTTTTTCTATTTTTTATTTATTTAAATCCATTGTCATGACTATGCTTATGTCCGTGCCTGTTCAGCTTCAGTGCCCGTCCGTGCCGCCACCCTCCCCACCACTTTGTTATTGTTGTCTGCAAAGCGGAGCAACCGGATCTCGGCTGAGCCGAAACCCCAGTAGGTCTCCATACACGATGTTAAGGGAGTTGGAATTGCAAGTTAGTTTTTAGTTTGGTTTCAAGTTCAGTTTTCAGTTTGGTGTAACATTTTTGTCATTCGTAGTAATGTGCATTATTTTTTCATCTGCATAACCGAACCCGTGACCTACAAGTGACACATCTCGGCATCAGGCTCTTAGCTCAGTAAATCACGTTAAAACTTCAGAACTAGTTACCACCGCAGAGCATATTTACCAATCCTGGCTCGGGTGCTTTGGTGGTGGTGATAGTGCTATGGAATATTATTTTGGGTGTTGTGAAGAGGCGGTGCCGCCTCTTTGGATCTACAGAAAGAGGTCTGCGTATAATGTCATGCTTTGATATGACGTGGAGTGCAGAAATTATTCAATTACACATATGCCCCGGAAAGTAAAGCCTTTTACATGCTGCCACTCGGCATACTAAAAGCTAAAAACGGACGGGTCTTCAAAATACATTGAACAAATTAGCTTTTTATGAGGGCTCAAAGAAGAAACAATACATACAACTAAAGGAGGAAGTCATAAGCGCCACTCCTTCCAGCTTCTACTGTACGCTCAAGTGGCCGCAATTTATAGCGCTGTTATTTATCCTGTTTCTAAACACTTCCAATCTGAGCTGCTATGAAGAAAAGAAAAATACACATAATTAAAACTTTAATAAATGTTAATAGTATGGGGGTGGATTATGAGAAAGGCATGGCGGTATTTCCAAACCACGGAATGGATCATTTTGGATACGGAGCTGGGTTCGTATCCCAGCTTCACCTGAATGTACTATGGTTCTGTGAAAATCTCGTAATCTCTTCCCCCTCAAGCCCTTTGCTGATACTAGTTACCTCCTTCGAGGGAGAAGTGCAACAAGGTGACAATTTGTTGCTAATTTTAATACCAAGATTGGTCAACGAGCTAAGCGATGCTGCTGACCTCCTTGTGATCTGCAGTTACAATTCTGAATTCAGGTAATGTGAGCTGGGCCGTTCATCCTTCCGATGTAAGTATAAAGTAATAGTAACTCCTGTTGTCTAGAACTTTTACAAACGGCAAGCAGCTCCATCACTTGCTACAACGTTCTTGGCATTTATTGAGCAACCAGTGCCCCCTGGATTCCTGCCTCCTCCAAATGTCAGTTTGGATGAAGTTGCAGGGCCTGAACATAGCTGCTCCATCTCCTGTAGAATTGTTGGATTTCTCTTTTCTACCTCAGAATACTCATAGGGACAACAAGTGTGTAAAGTTCATTGGCTGGGCTCAGCATCGGAGGACTGGCTTCCCTAAGGTGTGTGGCTGCAGTGAAGAGAGAGCCTGGGGTGCAGGGCAGGCACTGGGTCCTTGCTGCCAAGAACAACTGCAAATGCATTAGTCAACTTTAGTCATTGGTTCTCATGCCCTGTGAGTGTAGGAATTTTGCCTCATCACATGTGTCTAAAAAGAAGTACACTTTAGTGGCAGGTCTGGTGAATGAATACTTTATTTTGTCAATGGTTCTTCTTTCCATTCTTGATCATTGTTTTAATTTTTGGTAATCCTTGTGTGTTTATGCTATTTTTCCAGATTACAATAATTCAAAGCAAATAGTATGCTAACTTTGCACCAATAATCTTATTTTTCTGTGAATTTAAAAAGGTTTCTAAATCTCTTCCAATACCCAATCTCCTCTATTTAAATTATAAGTGATTGTTATTTTTTTAGTTTTACATTTTTATTGGAAGCATATAATCACCATGTTTAGGTAGTAGTATGTTTTATTTTTCCGGCATATGCTTGCAAAAAAATATGTAACCACTGAACCAACTTGCCAAGCCATATCTATTGGCTTCACCAATTTTTTTTTTTACTAGTACTTAGCCCATTTCCTTGTGAAAAGGTGAGAAGTAGGTGGAGTGGCATTTTTCTCCTAGTGATAGCAAGCACTAAGCCTTACATTGCATGAACTTTGAAGCTCTGAAGACATTCGCCTTGGCACCCTTACAAAACGCACTGCAACTTGTTTCTCCTGTGTCTTTTACTGTCACAGAGAGACTGAATTTTTATTACGAGTGAAATTGTGTGCAAATCACCTGTATATCTACAGGTGAATCAGTTTCTGGTGTATACTATTCAAATAGTCACTATCACCTATATGTAATCTTGAAACACAGTTGCTTTAGACGTGTTTTGCAAACACTTGCAGTGGCCATGTGTTTTGTTTTTGCTGATACTGTTCCACATTGGCAAAAAGCATTTTTTAATTTTGTTGATGTGGAAGAGTATCGACAAAAAACTCTGGCAACGGCAAAAGGTCAGGTAAAGCATTTGAAAGGCGAGACTATTGGCTTTGCCAATGCTTGTTCTTAGAAAGGTAGCAACACATCCTGTAGCTTACAATACGCTCCTGGAATAGATGCAATTTCACGAATGGTGTTCTATTAGGCGAAAATAGTATTGTTCTTCTTCCTACCTCTAGAGAGCGCACTTGGAAATAGTTAGACCAGCGACCGTAGACATAAAAGAAGGACTCTTTGCCAGGCCCTGTCTGGGTACTCGCTTGTGCCCCCTGCGGTCGCTTCTCACAATCACAACCTCCCTCCTCCTGCCTTCCTTCACCCTCGGTCTTGTCCACATCACGTGATTCACCGCCAGCCAATGGGGGTGCGAGAGGCCGGAGTCGTCCCTGCGGCCGCCATTAAAGAAAGGAATCCGTGAATTCAAAATGAGAAGCGGATGGCCTGCCTGAAGCGGCCGGTGGCTCTAAAAGCGGAGCGGCGGCCACGGAACGCAGCCTCGGCGGATATGAGGCCTAGTGGCAGCGAAGCCTGGTCGCAGGAGTGCGGGGCAACCCGGCTCTGAGGAACGGCGGTGGCCGTGGAGGCCCGGAGTCCCTCCTCCTTCTTTTACCCCCATCCTCAGTGGCCGGGGACCCCCATACTCCTCCACTTGCGACCGAAGCAGTTGGGATACCTCTGTTCCTCGTACGTCTGCTTCCGGCGGATGCCAAGGTGCTCTAGTTTTCTCGCTGACACACCATTCCCTGGTGGTGGCCGACCTTTTAATGTTATAATTTATTATTGGCGTACGGGGCCCCTGGCACACCTTCTGCCTACCACCGTCTGCGTTGGACCCCTTCCCCTTTGTGGCGCCTCTTTTCTGTCAATTCTCTGGAATTTGTGTTGCCCCCACCTCAGGGGTTACTCGGAAATCTACGCCACCACCCGGGGGAACCTCGGCCCCCGGGGCTCCTTGTGATGGGCGGCCGGCACCCCCTCCGTTGCTGCCTCTACTGTTCCCGAAGGCGGCCCTGAGGCCGAGGGGCAAGGATGAGTTCATGCTTCGTGCCGAACGGGGCCAGCCTAGAGGATTGCCACTCCAACCTCTTCTGCCTGGTAAGTGAAGGGGGACACGAATGAGGGGGTATCTTGTTTGCTGCTCTTCTGATCTCTTGTGCCTGGTTACTTTAAAGCCGTACCTAGTTGGGTCTAGCTTGGAGGGATCTTCTTTGCCTGTTGAGCCTGACGGAGGTCGCATAGGGAGTGAGCATGTCTAAACGTCTATTACCCATACCCCAATCGTTTCTCCCTTGTGGGTCTAGCGTGAGTAACAGCCGGGGCTTACTCTCGAGACAACCCATGTGGCCTGGTGAGCCTTTGGGAAGGGATCGACACCTGCCCCACCTACACTTAACTAACTCTTCTATTTTGGGTCATGCGTGATTGATTGCCACTCCACATTTTATCTGCCTGGTGAATTGAGAGAGTATCGTAGGGAACTACCCTTCTAATGACCAGTCCCACATGAGTCTTGACTGTCGGGATTGCATATTTTGGAGAGCGACACTCCAATATGTCTGGATAGATTAAAAGAGGGGAAGCTACTGTTGACGACTGGTTAAGCGATCTGGATCAACTAGCTCGTACAACCGTCATGCCTGCTCGCTGAGTAGTGAGAACACGTGAATTCGTCTAGAAGTACTGTTATTTTCGCCGACATTTGCAATAAAATCACTCCTAGGTGGGTCTGCTTGGAGGACTGTTTAACCTGTAGTGTTTGATGAGTGGGGTCTGGAGCAGGCACCTGGGGTGTGTCTTCCATTTCAACCTACTTTATCAGGCTGTGCTGAATATCTTTTGAGGACAGTTACTTAACAGCTTTGCGCCTAACGAGATAAACATTTTGGGGGCGAGATCCCACCCATTCATGGGTCCACAGCATGCGTCTCTGGAATAGTGGCTGGCGTTTGGTGGATGCTGTTGTGCAGGCTTGTTGGATAGTTAGTTGTGCTATTATATTAGTCTGTTGTGCCATTTGTCTGCATGAGTTGGTTACTAGCTATTTGACATTGGTAGTGGGACAGAAGCCATTTATCCCTGGTAGTCTACCTAAAGCAGCAAACACTAGTCATCTTCTGTTTGGCTGTGTCCATTTATTGAAGGCGTATAAGAGGAGGAATGTGTCGGTGGGAGGCAGTAGTGGCGTTCTCAAGTTAACTGGTGTCTTGATGTGCAATACAAACTACATGAATGATGGTTGGATCTGTATCGAGATTAGGAGAACTGTGAGAAGATTTCTTCAGTTGTGTGGCATCTCATTGTTGTTATAAGGAGCACCTGCCATATTGTACTTAATGTCTTCAAAACCCGTAAAGCGGCAACTTGGGTTGATATCTTCTCTCACTTCTTTTTTTGAAGCAATCAAGAAGCATTACACGCTAATTTCCATTCAAATTTCTGGATTAACGCCACCAACCAGGATCCATTCATCTTTATATCACTGTCATTTGGGAAATCCCGGAGACGGGGGATTAGTTGGTACTCCTTATTGTTTTGTCATTGAGTAGAGGACGATGTTTTGAGGGCAAATGTAGAAACCTGTATTGTTTCTTGCCCACTTCACAGTGGAACACCCTTCTTATGTTGGTCCGCTTGACGTTGTTGCTGCTGGTAGCAGTTAAGTCGTTTTTGTTTTTTGAACTTCTTCCTTTGAAAGCCAGGGTTCCTACTCTGTATTGTCACCTGTTGACTGACCAAATTCTTTCACAGTAATCTGCAAAATAGTTAATCACTTAATGGCCATCTAATTCCAATCCTGATTTTTAAGAATACATTTTCAATGGCCCTGTTTATTGTAAATTCATTGTTCCTGGTTGGCAAACCGAGACTAACTTTCTGGCCTGTTTTGAGCATGGTTTTATTACCTTGGGAGTTTGGCAATAAGCCGAGTGGGTGGTTTTGTGCCAAGTATTTTTATTTTTGTGTGAATGAAGATTTAATAGTTGGAATCACTTGAGGTTTGCATGTGAGTGGACCCAAGGAGTCCAATTGTAGTATACATTTTTGTGAATAAAGTATATTTTGTTTTCTACAGTGGAAAGCTGCATGCACATCTTCGGCTTGTTTACATTTTGGCAGTTAAATGCAGGTCACCTGATTTCAAATTTGTTACGTTTGTGAGGGCCAAATTGATTAATATTTTACTTCTAGCATGTCAAATGTGGACATCGATCGAGAGTACTGAATTTGCAGGTTTGAGCAGTAGGCCCTGGCAGTGAACATGTAATCTAGTGTTTCGAGATCGTCAATGATTGAGAGGCCTGGAAACATGCACTGTATTCTAACCACCACATAAGGAACAATTTGACGACGAACCTGTCTTTAATTAGAAAGATGCATTGTACGAGAAAGGTGTGCGGTAAGCTATCTGTTGCAGGGAGTAAGTCGTACTCCGGTGTAAATTATTTCACCGTCGGCCATAGGTTGTGCGGTAAGATGCGCATGTTTTCCACAAGTCCCCTATCCCCTGAAATCCAAGGCTATCAATGTGTTAGCATGCCAGCTGTTACTAAGCGTGCACCGTGTCACAAGTTGACATTTCTATTGTTTCGTTCAGAGTAATTCTAGTCCAGGAATGTGATTATCCCAAGCAGCTCATCTTTCTGGCCAATAGTACTAACAATTAAAATGGTTGTGTTATTTTTATTTGCGTGGTTTCTTCTTCTCCCCCCTCGCCTCTTGATAAGCAGTCATGTAAATATCGTGGAACAGGTTTTGACTTTTTTTTAATGCATTGTGATGGGCTGTTAGGAAAAAATAGGTATGTTTTGTACACTCCTTCCACCCTTAACTGTAAATTAAATTGTTAATTTCAAGTCAGTTTATTTCTTGATGAACTTTCAACAATAACCTTGCTTTGTTTTCTCTGGCAGGCGGATTTATCGGGGATTAAATGGAAACGGTACGTATGGCAAGGTCCAACATCAGCGCCCATTCTCTTTCCAGTAACAGAGGAGGATCCCATCCTGAGCAGCTTCAGTAGATGTCTCAAGGCAGACGTGCTGAGTGTTTGGCGCAGGGATCAGAGACCTGGCCGTCGAGAGCTGTGGATATTTTGGTGGGGCGAAGACCCGAATTTTGCTGACCTTATTCATCACGATTTATCAGGTAATCGAGGAGAAAAACAAAACTCTGAAGTCTTCCTACATTACTTCCGATGCTTTGTTGCCTGTGCAGTGTCTTAGAAGCTCTATTTTCAGTTCATTTACTAAATTCCCTGAGTGGTCCTTTGAAAGTGAGATGTTACGTATTTTATATGTTTTAAAGATGTTTTGCATATGTAGGTACCAAAGTAACTCAATGTAATTAGTATTGAGTTGTAGTGATATAATATTTATAGAAGTCCGTGCCTTGGAATGTTGGAGGCCGATGAGTGTGGTCTTATTCACAATGTTTTTAATTTACCAATACTGTACCTTGTATGAGGTTTACTGAGATTACATAATTTTAAGTCTTTGCTAACTGTTTTTCTGTCATTCATGCTTTGGATGGAGGTTGTGATTGTTCCTTTATTAAACTTACTGTGTTATGTTGTAGACTTAAAAGAATAATGTAGCTTTGCAAATGTTATACAAGAAACTATTGTTACTGTGTTCTGCCAGCCAATTCAACATCAGTTCTTCTGTCATTCCATCTATGAGATGTTGTAAATGAATATAGGGAACTTGTAGTTGTATATTTTAACAAACGCTTGTCCCTATTAATCATTAATTTGATGCCAGCTTCATTCCAGATCGAAGACTAGTCATAATTTGGAAGTAAGCATACTGTCCTCTTCCCCCAGGAGCACCCTATTCAGGGTGTGCCTCACTGACCCAGATCTTGCTTCCTAGTCCAAAATGAAATTTGTTTTTGCATGTTTTAGTTCTTGCAATACTTAGTACACACAAACTACTTAACCGATAGTTTTGGTGTGGGAGATTCATGAATTAAGATGTGTGCTTCTTTTTGTCTGGCACACACGGACCATATGACTATCTGAATTGGTCGAAACGTCGGCATGTTTATATGGGCTGTCTGAAATGGAGTTGATTTGATGAAGGACTAAAATATATAACTTGGCTCTGTTAGGTGCTTAATGGTCAAAGGCAAGTTTAAAATCTGCAAGTAAATGGGAGAGGAAGCTGAGTTTTAGACAGTTAATGCATTATGATGTAGTGTTCTTTATAGGGGTGTGTCTTGAATTCTTTACTAAATTCGAGCAGCGTTGGGTCAGTCCTGATGGATAAAGGGATGTTGTTCCATATCTTGGGTGCTTAGATGAAAAAGACCTGTTGTCGCCGGCCCAAGGCAGGAGTAAACATTTTTCCTAGGGCGGAGAATACAGACGTTTGCTCGAAGCACGTTCTTGAGGCCTATTTCTGTAAAAGCGTGTGAATTCCTGAAACTCGTTAATCTGCAGCAATTTAAGGACATATAACTCACGGGCATTTTTGTGGCTTATAGGATTTGGGTCCCCTATGTGTTTTTATGTTGCCCACAATGGGTTTATGCTGATTTTTTTTTCCTATATGTATTATGCATCTAACACGTTTTTACTAAATGATTCCCCGAAGAAATAGTATCTAAAGTTGCACAATAGTTTAGCAGTTTCTTTTTATGCACATTTTATTTTGAAAATAAGCAATCAACTGTCTTGCTTTCAAGCTTGTGCATGTATTTGCATAGAATCGGTGAGCATTGTAAGTAGCCTAAAATTATAAAATTTTGCAAACGTGAATACATCTTGTTATGCTATAAGGATTTGTAGAGTGTGCATATCACCCGAGGGGAATCCAGGGTCTGGAGTAGATGAATAGGGCAATCGGTGGAAGTTGAGGTAGGCAGGTCGAATGTTGTGGAGGGTTTTGCATCAGTGGGTGAGCAGTTGGAATTCACACTGCTTCTGATTTGGTAGCCAGTGTAGCTCTCTGAGGTGGGATGTGATGTGTACGTTGCAGTGGATGTGGAGGATGAGTCCAGCAACGTTCTCAGGGATTTGGAGTCTTTGTATGAGTTGATTTGTGATGCCGGCATAGTGTGTTACCGTAGTCTAGTCAGCTGGTGATGAGGTCCTGGGTGACTTTGCTTCTGGTGTCAGTGGAAAGCCAATGAAATATTTTGCGGAGCATAGGTAGGATGTAGAAGCAGAAGGATGTGCCGGTCTTCACTTGTTTGACCATCGTGAGTCTGTCGTCAAAGATGACACCAAGGTTTTTGGCATGAGGGGTGGTCATCAGGAGGAGGAGTCCTATGGAGAGCTCTTGTTCCCGCAGATCAGGACTTCAGTTTTATCTGTGTTGAGCTTCCAGCAGTTCTGTTTCATCTAGTTTGCTGCAGGTGTTGAAGTTGCTCATGGTGGCATGGTTGTTGCCTGTGAAGGAGAGTATGATCTGGGTTTCGTCTGTGTATCAAACTATGTTGATTCCGTGAGATTTTATAACATGGGTGAGCAACGCCATGTAGACATTGAAGATGGTAGGGAGGGCTCAGTGATGATCCTTGAGGGACTATGCAGATGAGTTTCTTGGTTTCGTGAAGGAGGACGGGAGCCTGATTTGCTGGATCCTGTTGGAGAGAAAGGAGGCCAGCCAGGTCAGGGCGGGTCCATGTATTCTGGAGTTGTGGAGTCTTGTAATGAGGGTGCTTTGGGAGACTGTATTAAAGGCTGCAGAGCGGTCGAGTAGTACGAGTGCAGTGGTTTTTCCTTTGTCCATGATGTTCCGGATGCTGTCTGTTGTGATGAGTGATTTCCATGTTGTGGTAATTGCGGAACCCAGACTGCAAAATGTCTAGTAGGTGGTGTTGTTCGAGATGGTTGGAGAGTTGTTTGTTGATCGCTTTTTCCATAACTTTCGATAGGCAGGGTAGGAATGAGATGGGTCTGTAGTTGCTCATTCTCTTTTGGGTCTCCCATTTTTTTTTTTTTTTCTTTAGGAGAGCTGTCATTTCTGCATGTTTCCAGTTGTCTGGGAAGGTTCCACTCTGGATGAAGATGTTGATCATGGTGGGGAGGTGGGAGCCGATCAGAGTTCCTCATAGGTTAAAGATATGGTGAGGGCAAGGTTGGTAGGGCCCCGCAGTGGATTGTTCTCATGTTTACACTACAAACACTGTCAGTAATGCAAGCTGGGTTCAAAGTACTTATTTTCCATAGAGTTGTCACACTGATAGTAAGATATTTTATATTAATGAACAATTTATACAAACAAACATGAAAACCTGTTGACCTTGGGCCCAAACTGTCCTGGGAATCAGGCCATAGGAATTCTATACCCCTGAAAGCACATCACTATCTAATTTGTAAGCCCATCCTTTTTTTGTATATTTTCACATTTTTATAGTTAAACGAGCATGTTAATAAACAAAACAACATGTAAATTAGTGATTTTTGGTATATTCCAATGCAAAGTAGGGTTCCATGAAGTGGTAACCACAATCTTAATCCGTGATCACTGAAATGGTGGTGTCAGTGACATGCATGCGTGTGGTTGAATTGTTCAGTAATCACACACTCTTGTTGCTTCTTAGTGCATTCTGGGATCTGGCTGACTCGCTATTTTCGTTAAATTTTTTTTCTTTATTAGTTCATGTAGGATTTTGCTCTGCGTTCATGTCTTATTTGTGGACTTCATTACTTTGTGATGTCACTTGATTTTAAGTTAAAGGATTTCAAATGTTTGAAACTTGCCGGTATTGTGTGTAACCAGCTGTTACATAGCTACCCAGATAAAAATAAGTTTTGAGAATGGTTTGATGTTGGTCGCCCAGGAACCAGTTACATAATTACAATCAGTTGTGGTAGAGGTATGCTTTTAGGGTAGGGGAAAGGCTTCAGCTAAAGTTATTCATGTGGAAGTTTTTTAGGTCTCATCTGTGTACATGTTTAACTATTTGTTGAAAGACCTATTTTGTACAATACCAGTACTTAAAGAGTGGGCCTTGAGTCAGCCCATTGTTTAATAATGGTTATCTTTCTTGCGAATCTCAAATGCTTGCTTCTGCCGCAGTTATATCCTTCATGCTACAGTGTGTGTCTCCTCTAAATTTGGGAGCAGAGCTTCTTTGCCATTCTTTTTTTGATTGAATGGTTTGTTTTATTCCACTACTCTCATTCAGCAACTTCTTTTTCTTATAACATTACATAGCAATGCATGCATACATTTTCTTTTCTCCCTTGTGTACGGCTTGCACCATCAATCACATCTACCATTACCCCCGTACTTCCCATGTTGCTGCACTTGCCTTTTGATTCTTCCAAACCCCCCCTTCTTTTTTTTTTTTTCTTTTTTTTTTCTGTTTGGCTTTTCCAAGATTTTTTGCTTGGCAACAAGGACTTGCTAACAGGCCTCTCCTTTTGTTATAATGTGCTTCCTCGTACGTTTTATTGATTAATTTACTGTTCCAAGATGGTTGCCTGGTGTCTCCGAACGGTAAATGAAAAGTATCATGATGCATATGTGCGCATGCATGTTGATGCATATAACGTTTACATTGTAATGCATGGGGCAGCCATTACATTTCTTTTCTTTTTTTCTTTATGCCGATGCTGTTCACCATCATGACAACACCTTTCAAATGCAAGACATAGCTTTGCCACTTGTTATGGTTTAGTCACCCAGCTGTTGGTCATAAAATATATATACTTTCTCGTGTGTGTAGTGATCTGTTTGGAACTATTCTGAGCTGACATATAACAGAGGAAGCCGGTTTGGTACAATTGTAACATGCTCTGTTTTACTGTAGTGTACTACTGTTTAGCACTAACTTTAATTTAGTATCCCGCCCACTTTGGAGTAATTTTAACTATTTGAGCAAGAGCATCAAAGTGCACCTGTGCTTAGTCATCATCCTACAGGTAGTAATGTTTGCACATTGCCATGTAACAAAAAGTATCCTACCACCCCTTTTCTTATTTAATCTACCATCCTGTCCTTTAAAAGAGCGCTTATGCTTATTCTTTATGGATCCTCACACACCCTAATGGTGTCATGCTTCATCATCCGGTCGCACCTCAGTCCCTAAAACCAGGGTGGGCTCAAGCATATCCAAGCAAACACTTTGAACTAGTTTTTACCCCTATTTCCATTTTATTATTGGCTGCCACTGGTATGATAAACTACTAGTTGGGTATTTTTTCAGGGGATGGTTAGTACCCCGTACCCTACTGCTGTTGACGTGTTTCACCCCTTCTAAACAGGTGTGTGTGTGTGTGTGTGTGTGTGTGTGTGTGTGTGTGTGTGTGTGTGTGTGTGTGTGTGTGTGTGTGTGTGTGTGTGTGTGTGTGTGTGTGTGTGTGTGTGTGTGTGTGTGTGTGTGTGTGTGTGTGTGTGTGTGTATATATATATATATATATCAAGTCCCCTGGGAGGGACGAAACGCGTCATGGCTGCTGCATTCGTTTGGGAGCGAGAATAAACATTGCAGTGAGACAAATTCCAGTGGTTCGTGCTCGTTCTTTGCGCGTATGGCAAAGTGATGTAATATGTGACGTCATCAGCAGTGCATTGCGGGGGCGCGAGTTATAGTTAGCTGAACTAACTATAACGGGGGAATTTCACTGGTTTTGTATGAGTGAAATGTCCAACTAACTATAACTTTCCCTAAAACCTATGGTTTTTCAGTGAATTTTAAAGGTTTTTTAAATGCTAGTTTCTAACTATGCCTACAGAGGTAGGACATGTGAAGAAAGAAGCAAAAGAAATGCAGAAAGAAGCAACAGAAGTCCACAAAGACGAAGAAAAGTGCAGGAAGAAGCAAGACATGTGCAGAAAGAACCAACAGAGGAGCAGAAATAGGCCTTGTTGCAAAATCATCCTGTGCCCACAACATTTTCAGACTGGTACTGGTGGTAACTGACTCTGAGTAACTAGGCCTAGAGCCAGTGCTATGCTAAAAGACACTTAGAATACAGTGAAAACACCTACATACACTAGGGAACACTATGCGTTGGGGTACCCCTGTGATTAGCATGACCTCCTCTGTAAGGCCCTAGTACATAATAGGGCAGGGGGATTAAAACTACCTCTTAAAACGGGGCGCGTTTGCACAGTGGTGAAGGGAGGGGGGGCCTGAGGTGACATGTGTGCAAACAAGCCCTGTGGCCGTTTTAAGTTGGGAGATTAAGTCCCATTGAATCGTGAGGGTCCCTGGGGTCCAACTAGCCCACTAGGTACCTCCAGTAAGCGCCACAGAGCTGCGTTGCAGAGAGGTGTAAAAAGGGGCCTGGCCTGGACCACCTCTCTGCAACGCAGGCCTGTGGCGCTTACTGGAGGTTCCTGGTGGGCTAGTTGGCCCCCAGTATTCAAGGGCCCCGCTTCCTTTCCTATTTTATTGGCCTTGGGGACCCCATCCCCCATCCGTGTATTTATTTATTTTTATAATGGGGGAGGGGGGCCGCGTTGCCCCCCTCCGTGGCCACTTCTGGCCCCGGGGACCCCATTCCCCGGGGCCTGGCCTCTCGTTGGGGACCGTGGGGGGAGCCCCAATGCCCCCACGGTCCCGCCGGCTCCCCCGCGTCCTGCGGGAGCCGGCATTGCTTTTCCACATGGGGAGCTGCTGACATGCAGCTCCCCGTGTGGAAAAGCAATCTGCTTTGCTTCATTGAAGCGAGAGCAGGTTTCCCTGCTCTCGCTTCAATAAAGCAAAGCAGTTTGCAATGACAGGGCGGGAGCCTCGCGGCTCCCGCCCTGTCATTGCAAACAGCAGTGTCCCGGGGGTGGGCACCCTGGGACACTGCAGGAGCCGGCACTGGGGGGTGGCGGTCCCCAGGGCCATCACAGGCTCCAGGAGGGGGGCCGCGCGGCCCCCCTCCCAACATCTGCACAGCCCCGGGGAAGTGGTGGTCCCCGGGGCTTGGGGGTCCGTAACGGACCCCCAAATTTGCATAGTTAGTGCCCCGGGGAGGTGGCGGTCCCCGGGGCTGCGGGGGGGCCGTGAGCCCCCCGCAAATATTTTAGAAAAGCCCCGGGGGTGGCGGTCCCCAGGGCTGCGGGGGCCTCCCTGGGCCCCCGCTATTAAATTTACGCATGTCCCCGGGACTTGGCCCACCTGGGGGCTAAATATAAAATAAGCGCGGGAGTCCGCGCTCCGTTTTTTTTTTGTTTTTTTTTTTTCCCCCCCCCTTGCTTTTTTTTGCAGCCGGATCCGTGGATCCGGCGCGCATTTTGCCGATTTAAAAAAATAAAATAAAAAAAAATGCTTTTTTGGTCTTTGGAGGTCCTTGTGGGACCCCCTGAGCAGGCCTAGGGGGTCAGGGTGTTTCTACCCTGCCCCCTTTTCTTGTTTTGCGTGTTTTCTTTTTTTCTTTTTACCGAGGCACAAGATGGCTGCCAACACTAACTGGTTTGGAGTATTGACAGCCAATTATAATGCAGCTCGTGATCGGGAAGGTCCGCGGATCCTCCGTGCTTCTAAATATCAAAACTTTTTTTTATTTTTTATTTTCTCAGCAACTACTGAACGGATTTACACCATTTTTAAAAAGGTTGCTTTCAGAGCCAAGCAGTACCTTTTTGCCAAATTTGGGGTAAATCCGTTCAGTAGTTTCGGCTGTAGCCTTGCATAAAGTTTCCTGTGGGAAATTGATTTTTTTACTCTTATTTTTTGAATTTCTCTGGAATTACTGAACGGATTTACACCATTTAAAAAAAAAAAAAAAAAAAAAGGGCGCTTTCTGAACCAAACACTATCTTTTTGCCAAATTTTGTGTAATTCCGTTCAGCAGTTCGGGCTGTAGCCGTGGCTAAAGTTTCCTATGGGAATTAACATGGAGAAAACATGTTTTGGGACCCCCCTTTTTTTCTCGGCCCCCGCTTGCCGAATCACCCCGAAACTTTCAAGATAGGAGCGGGCCATAAGTTTTGAAACTTTCGCGAAGATTCGTCAACCGGCGCCAAAGTTATTGGGAAAAGAATGTTACGAATTTCCTATGGATAATGGGTCCTGGGTCCTAACTATAACTATCTACTGGCGACTGCCAGTAGATTATATATATATATATATATATATATATATATATATATATATAATTTTGCTAAAACTTTTTTAATGCAGAATTTCGCCATCTTATCTATTGTTTTTGTTCTCTCAACTGTCCTCTGTGATGACATGGACGTCAATACATAAAAGACATGCATTAGTATGAGGCAGGCTTACTTACCTGTCTTTTGGCTAGTTACTCAAATTGGTTTCGGCTTTAACCAGATAGCTAACCGCAGTAAAGTAATCAAAGATTGATAACATCACTGACCTAGTCGCGGCTAATTCATAATGGCAAATGAAGGTGGATGTGCTGGGTGGAACTGTTGACAATCTCTTTACACCCATTATTGACCCTCTGAATAATGGGATAATCTTTAATCCCCCCCCAAGTTCTCTGAGCCGTAAGACGCAATTGAAATACATTTGGCTTTGTAAACTTCCAGTTCACTGAGATGTTTTGAGCCTAAGTTAATTCCGAACTTGTAGTGCCTCCACATTGCATGCAAATTTACCTGCCACAAACAGCCCTTATCAACAAAGCCATCTTAAAGTCAGAATATACTCTTTAATAGTATTGGTTAAACCTCTCCAGAGGGTCGCGGTAACTACCTTTCTCCTTTGTTCAGACTATGCCATTTCTTACATACTGACTTCGTGATTGGGCTGGACAGAGAGCAAAAGGTATTACACAAAAAGCAGCAGAAATGCCTCTAACGACATGCACATCTAACACATTGTATTTGTCGGAAAATACCATCAAAAGAAGAGAGTAATAAGTAACTTGTGGTGCTCTCAAAGCAAAAAACCTCTCTCCGCCAGTGAGAAGCTAAATACAAAACTTTAGATTGAGCAAACAGCCCATCCGAAGTTTATACACCATAACACACACAATGCTGAGGCACACCCTGCAAGGACAACTGAGCGATTTGCACTGGAATACAGGTTTATCAAGACCTGTTCGAATACACGTTAAATGCCGGTGGGGAGGTCTACTGATTTCTCCCGTTACAGGTAAATTCGGCTATACAACGGAAGCTAACAGACCTTACTGTAGAAAGGATTTTCTATCAAGTTCTGGAAATCCCTTACCATTGAATTTAGCCTTGAGAAAGTCCGTTTGGACGAAACACGTGTCGGCTGCTTTTTGTTGAGAAACCGTGTTTTTGAAAATGGAATAAAGAATTTACAAGAAACACAGGAGAGCTTATTTATGGACTTCCTTTGAAATACTTTGGGCTAACACAAATTATTTGAATAACATTTGGACTTCTGGGTGTGCCTCAGCATTGTGTGTGTTAGAGAGCAAAAGGTGTTCACGCATACCAAGCGGTCTGAGGGTTCCTTGGGTTGTTGAATTTCAAGTAATGCGTCACGATAATTACCTGCTCTCTTGGCCGATCTGATTAGCGACAGTGGGTATTGTCTGTCCAAAAGATTAGTTGAGAGCACTTTGGCATGTCCCTTTATATTTTTGGATGCTGGAACAATTCCACCGAAGTTGCAAGAATTGTCTAAATCGGGGATTCTTCCGAAGTGCTCTAGGATAACTAGTATAGGAGAGAAGGGTATTGCGAGCCATAGGTTTTCTGTATAGTTTGGTCTCCAGAAGGCCTGCTGATGGGAAAATAAGTAAGCCAAGAGAAGGCAATTTCTCATTACTGAATTCACAAGTGAAATTCGGGTTAGGATTCAGAAATTTCAGCCAATGGTGGAAGGCAGTGATGGTGGTTGCTTTGCCGCGGAAAATGACGAAAATATAGTCTATATAGCGCTTCCGCATAATATTGGTGTGGTAGGAATTGTCTGGCACCAGAACTTTCTCTGTTTCACATGCATGCGTGTACAGGTTCGCCAAACCGGGAGCGAAGGTGCTACCCATGGAAGTCACAGAGGTTTGGCGATATAGGCACTCTTCAAAGTGGAAAAAATTATTTCATTGCCAAAGTGGTGCAATCCATAATGAAAGATGGGTGTAAGAACATCCAAGTTACTCTCCCGCAGGAGAGTCTCTACTGTAGCCAGGGTCTGGTCCTGCGGAATACAGGTGTACAGAGATTCAACATCAAATGACACCAAAAAAATCTGTCTCTACTTCAAGGGTGACGTCACTTAGGTGGCGGAGGACGTCCTTGGTGTCTTGCAGATGGGTAGGACTGTTGCGAACCAAGGGTCTTAAGAAGAAATCTACAAATTGGGACAATGGTTCGAGAACCGATCCAATACCTGAAATGATAGGTCTTCCTGGAGGTGGCCTCTCCGGTTTATGGACTTTAGGAAGTCTGTAGAAATACAGAGTAACCGAGCCACGGATTACCAGGAACTCTGCTTCTTTCATGGTGATCCAGCCATTATTCTTTTCTTTTTCAACCATCGATTTGATGGCAGTAGTCGGTCTCTTCGAGGGATCATTTTTCAGAGGACGATGGGAACTTGTCACATTCAGTTAGTCTGAGACATTCTGTCATGTAGATGGTGGCATCCAAGATGACTGTGGCCCCACCTTTGTAAGTTGGCTTGATCACAATGGTCATCTCTGCAGAGTTTGTAAAGCATTTTGTTCACGTTTTGGCAAGTTACAAAAAGGTTGTGATTGAGTCGTCATATCCAGATTCAGGTCCTTTAAAACAGCTTTTTCAAAAGTAAGTACTTCTGAGGGGATCAAGTGGGTCGAGGGTTGAACGGCCTTTTCTTGCTAAGATTGGTAGTTAGTGAGGGCTGCGTCCAAAATGGTGTTGTATTGTCAGAGAAGTAGAAGTGCAATCTGAGCTTTCGGAAAAATGGGGACAATTCTTGGTGTATTTGGAATGAGTCGCCTTTATACGTTGGGATGAAACCAAATCCTCTATTCAATACTCTCTGTTCATCAGTCATTGAACGATTGCTCAAATTGACCACTAGGTCATGTCGCTGCTGGTACCTGGTTGTGGTGTTCCTTTTGTCATACTCCGAGTATGACTGGGTGACAGAGGAGGGCTCCAGTGTACCTGTTACTGCAGTCTTTTACAGCATTTTGACCTGCCTCGGCCCTGTCCTAAAAAAAAAAAAAAAAAGCTGCCTGTAAAAGGGAGGTGCAGAGCTCTGCATCAGTTGTTGGAACAGAGGCACAGGATATCCCCAGGGTTCTGGGTGGGGGGGCAGTGGGGGACCACTGATGTTGGGGTGGTCCAGAGTATTGTCCAAGCCATCTGCCTCATCCTGTGTTCTATGAGGCTGGCTGCTGTTGTCCTGTACCTGAGTCTGAATCGCTAGACCATTCTTCGGTATTGGAGGAAGAGTAATTGGAGCCGTCCCGGCGTCCCTTTTGATTCAAGAGGTGCATAACTTTCACTGGTGTATGGATACGTTTTCTCTAGGGAAAAACGTGAGATCTTTTTTTAATTTGTTTCTGGTAAGTAAGGAATCCTTGTATTCCTTAGTATTCTTGTTTGTCTCATCCATGCTTTTCTTATGGAGTGTAGCTGTTGCAGTGGTCTTCAGTTGTGCTTTTAATACCTGTATCTCAATCAAGATGGAATCAGCAATGCATTTGGCTGTACTAATGATAAGAATAAGCCAGTCCCTGGTACATCGCCACACGATCAGGGACCAGTCTTTCTTCAATGTCTTGTCCTCTAGAAAGAGTCTAGGGGCATTTGTCACAATAAATCCAGTTGGTGCACAATTACCAAGGAGGTATTCTGTCATAATATCCCCATGTGTGCTAATGCGAATGTGTGTTCTCTTGAGGTTAAGTAACTTTGCTTAATCATCTGACTGGACCGTAGTGTTTGTCAATGGGGTGTCTAGCAAGCTCGGGTGGTGAGAATAGTCTGAACCACTGATTCATCAAAAGGCAATCTTGTGAAATCTGCCATGTTTTGTCTCCAGATAGAGCAAAGAGAGAGCCGCCTCCAAGAGTGATTCTATATGAAAGGTAAGAGCAAAGTGAGACCTCACATTTGAAGCTACGGACTCATTATTCTGTGGTTGCAAACCGGCAGCCAGGGCTGCTCAAAGATTATTTCACAAAAGAGGGCCTAAGCAGGTTTAAAGACCCGCAAGGGTTAGCTCCCCTACTTCATAAGTCAAAAGAACAAAAGTAACTCTTGGGTCTGGGAACATTATTTGCTTCACTGTGTAGGAACCAACGCCCAGGAAATTTCCTTATTTAGGACGGTTTCCCTCACCTATCAAAGGTGGAATGCTTCATTTTGAAACCTCCTTTTATTGCGAAGCCTAGTCACGATACAGGCTACAAACCCCTCACTGAGAGGGAGAAGCTCAGGGATGTTTTGATACTATGGGAGGTACATACTAAATACCCAATAGTAGAGCTTAGTGAGGGTGAGGGTGAGGGCAGCAGAGCAGATGTAAGATAAAAGTTATTAAAACTAACTACAGGGTTCGCAAAAAAAACTTTAATAGGCAACCCTGGGCTAGGGTTAAAAAAACAGCGTGGCACTACGGCGCTAATTAAACCTTCTAGTGTATCACAGAGGTCGACATGTTTCTGCCAATGACCCAGCTGGTGTCTCGCTCTTCTTCAGGACCTGTGGGTGCTGCTGCTCAAGTGTGCTCAAAACAATTCAACAAATAATGTTATTTATACATATATATATATATATATATATATATTAGATTCTCTATAGGATTACCGGAAGAGTAGCTGTTACTAAAGACTCTGAATGAGCAAATTGTAATGTGGGTCTCCAAATATCCATTTTCATCCTCCTCTTTGTCTACACTACTGTTCAATGACAGGGCATCACGAAGGATCCCACAAATGAGCGATTTTCCCTAATATGTAAAACAATACTGCTTCCACCCTTCCTGCTTTTAAGTTTCACTGGGTGCCAATGCTTGACTTTGCAGGCTTTGTCAATAAAGTTCTAGCAAAGGAAGGCGCACTCTGATTGTAATCACTTCAAAACCATGTGTAGTGCCAACATTTCTCTCTTTATTGATAATACTTTAACTGTAAAATAGGCACACAGCCAACGCGTTTCGTTCCCTTGTGCCAGGGGAACTTCCTCAGGGCTAAATCAAGGTTGAATGAGACACCCCTTTACAATCATGTGGGTGTTAAAACGCACGATTAGGAATCGTTGATAAAGTCGAGATAGACGATATTTCAATCCAAAAGGTCAGGAAAGTCATCTGGTAGTATAAAAGGAAATCAATCCCATGTCCACATCAATATCAAATGGGCCACAGTCGTTTTAGACAATAGTAACACGGTCTACTTACTCCGTGTATGGCGACTGCACAGCATGATAACTCGCGGGAAGTAAACAATGCCTGTTTTTGTGTGCATCCGTGTTATTACATCACACCAACCCCCCTCTCCTTTCCTAAACCCCCCCACCCAATTGGATTTGATTAGTCACCCACTGACTATCCTGGCAATCCAAGACCTTTACAGTCCAGCAGATATTAGCGTAATGACCAGCTCTCTAGGTGTTACATTGTGTGTGTGCGGGGGGGGGGTGTTAACATGGAGACTTGCGCTGCTATGCGAGGCATGCTATATTCAGTTAGGGATTTGAAGCTCCGTCCACTCTCCGCCCATATTTTTCACTGGCTTTTTGTCATTGTCTTTTTGTAAATTCTGGCTTCAGATTCCTTAATCGCCTTGTTAGTCACTCCTTAGTACCGCCTTGTCTTCATTTGAAACTTCCAATGAGGACTGGCCCTTTTATTTCTGTTGCTACATGGTATGTTTTATTTCGTCTGTAAGCGCTATTTTCTTTAGTAGGTTTTACCCTACTGCAGGCACGACGTGCTTTCCTTGCATTCAAAGTGCCATACGCGCTTTCACTTATCAAGCAGCCTGGACAATGGTGGCCTCTTCTTTGCAAGGAGAGTTTGAGCTATTGGCATTGTAAATGACAATGCCTTGTTATGTTAAAAATATTTATAGCGCACACATACATCCGATGGTTTCTTGGCGCTAAATATAGGTATAGCCTGCTGCTTAATTGGTCATTCGTACGCTTGGGAGAACAACCCGGTTTTTAATTGTCTCCTGAATAGAGGGTAGCTTGTACACAATCTGATGTTAAAGGGAAGAGTTCCAAAAATGAGGGGCTAAGACCGCAAATCTACAACCACCTAGTCTCTTACGTTTGTAAGTAGGGATAGCCAGGAGGTTAAAATGGGTTGACCGCAAGTTACAGACGGGACTGTACCTCTGGATAAGGATAGTAACAAATTCCGGGCAAGTACCATAAAGAGATTTAAAGATGAGACCATTTTAAATGCACAGCATTGTGTTAATGGGAGCCAGTGTAGGTTCCTCATTAGAGGAGTGGCACATTGCCAGCTTGGCTGATGATAGATCAGTCTAGCTGCCTGGTTTTGCACCAGCTGTAATCTTTTTGTTAAGTACATCGGGAGGCTGAAATAGAGTGAGTTAGCATAATCGATATTAGAGATGACCAGACATAAAACAACATTTATAAGTGCTTCCGTGGTGAGAAATCTACTGATTTGCCTTTTATTTGTGTTAATTATCAAAACAGATAAATAAAAGGTATTGTCATTTACAATGCTAATAGCTTAAACTCTCGCAAATGCGAGACCTATTGCTGCAGTTGCCACCTTTTTATTAACCGTTTTTTAATTACTCATACGAGACTGTATCTGTATTGTTTATCTAATGTTATATGTATTGCACTGTGATTTTTATTGTGCATTTTGTGGTGTTGCAATACTATATATTGTTTTGAAAGTGTAAATATGTTTGTGAAAAATTTGTGTGGCCCGACAAAAGACATGAGAATAATAGTTTAATCTTGTTTGAAAAAAGTATAAAAAGAAGTGAAATAAAAAACACGCGGGCTTTAGAACAAAGCACTGAATTCTCGTATGAGTAATTAAAAAACGACCTATCTGGACACCGTGTTTTTTAGTAAAATTTAAGAGTGGTCTAGTCCAGATAGGGCACAGACCCAAGCCTTCCGTGTTCACTATTAACCAGCATTTGCAATGCAATAGGCCCCGCATTTGCGAGAGTTTGAGCTATTGGCACTGTAAAGCCAATAGCTTAAACTCTCGCAAATGCGAGACCTATTGCATTGCAAATATTTTTTTGTTGTCAAAGCCCCTTTGGGGGGGGGGTTCCCTAGTGTTAAACTCGAAATGTTTGAGGAGGTTGCACTAATTGTTGGCTTCACATGAGCCTCTGAGCATAAGACTGTTCTACTTGGACACCAGGAGTTTGTCCTCCAGGAGCAACTATCTGACAAGAGCCAGGCACTCGCCTGTGCCCACTGCCACATTTTGTTCAGTGTACGGTTAATCGTATGAGATCTGCAAATGTTCATGCGCTATGTTGACTTTGTTACACACACTCGCATACACAAACTTTCATCACAGCATTAAGGCTGAATGTTCATTTACTGGCAGATTTGTTGGTCATCCGGGATACTGCATCCTACTTTAAGGTGTACCACTTTAACAAGCCGACTATTCTTCTTCTTTTTCTTTCCATACTACCTAAACTGCAAACTTACAGCGATCATGACCTATCCCACTTTTTGTATGCCTCAACATGGCTATTTCTCCCCATTTCACCATCCAGCACCACTTATCTCCGCTACTCCATTGGCCACCAAAACGAACCCCCCCCCAACCCCCTATTTTTGTTTTGTAAACACCATCTGGGCAATATTACTTTTAACTTAACTCAGGCCTTGAAAAATCATTAAAATGTTACTAGCCCTATAGGTCTAGTAACTTTAATAAACTACTCAACGTAAATGTAATGTATACTTTACCCTTATGGAGCCGCCTTTTTCTTCATTATTACATATAAGGGCACCTTCATAGGAATTCAGCACTTCTGCTGTAATAAAAAAAAAAATCTTTTTGAGATTTTAATATGCTAAATGTTTGCTCCATGTGTAATAAGAATTGAGCCCACATATAGGGTACATATGACCCTTGATTTGCCTCCAAGTTCACTAATAGCAATATCATCAGAGGGGGGGAAGGAATTTTTCTTAGTTCATGTTTAAAAACTCACTTTTAATAAATATTACTAAGGCATGATGTGGTAGTGCACGTTTTCCATTAAAATTGCCACAAACCTTTCCACTTACATGCAATATATAGCGTATGAACAATATAAATTGGGTTTCAGCAAAAATATTTCTTTGCACATATTTTTTCACCACAGAAATACAAACCTTCATAATTACTGAAATCTATTTTGAAATGTTTGTAGAGTTCATTTATTAGCTATTTCAATGCTGTTAGAAATAGGCTGAAAGGCTGTAAGATATCATTTCATATGCTTTGCACAGCATCATTGTCACACAGTTCACTTTAGAAAATCCTCTAACTCCACGGTGAGAGAGAAGTAAATGTAGGATTTTTTTTTACTTTTGACCTCTTTCTCTGAATGCAGAGCAAATGTGACAATCTAAAAACCAAGATTTGAAGGCATCTTTATTGTTCCTTCATTTTGTGAGTGAACAGAACAGTTGTTGTCAGCTCTCCAGAACGGGTGAGTGGGCCCTAAAAATAGACCGTGTCTAGTTTAGGCTCGATGGGGGCTATGGATCTGCATGGCTGCTTGCCATACAGGAGCTATTATTGTGCGCAGGGAAGGTTTCCCGTCGGAAGGTTTCCCGCCTGCCCCCCCCACCCAGTAATGGATTACCCTTTGAGTCAATGTCCCGACTCTAGACCTCTTCACCGTGTACTTTACTCTTACCTTTTTCAAGCCTATAAAGTTCTACCAAGATCATCTTCCTGTATAACATAGATACATTTTCATGGCAAGTGTATGGTTTGCTCCCGCTAGAGTTGGCTGTCAAAGCCTGACGCTACCTTTAATTTGGAGACAATAAAATTGCATCCCTCTTAATGCAGCTAAGATGGACCGAATACATCTGCCTGTTTACGCACTAAACTCTATGCAAGAGTGAGAAATTAGTGTTGGAATTTATGCCAGTCAGCCACGCATCCTGGATTTCTCGCCCGGGTAATCTGATGCAAAATAGCAGCACAACACTGAGATTCTGTGGAAAGACCAGCTGTCTCTAAGAAGATTGACAAACCAATAACAAATACTTGATGCACTGATTACTGTGAGATACCTAGGCATGTCTCCCAGTGACTGAGACTGTGGAGCTACAGCTTGAGCAAGATTAAGGATGCAGAGTAAAATAGAATGGCAAGCCTAACTGTTGCACTTGCTACTAACCCGCAAGATGGGATGCCTAAGCACACTGCCAATTGATGCTGATTTGCTCCGTAAAACGGGTGTTCTCCTTCAACCAACAACTTGAGATCTGTTTTAACCCGGCACAGTGCTGGTGCTCTCTGTCCTCTTTGAGCAAACGAAGATCTGGTAGATATCTCAACACACCCTTCCATGCCACTTGTACCACTCTCACCAGGATAACCCAATATGACTAGCGAGCATTTCAGAAGAGGACCGCAGTTCAGTACGGCTCTGCTCAATTATACTGATTACTCAGAAAACCTTTAATAACAAATGCCTTTGCTACCAGTAAAGTTTTATAAATGACCTATCAAATAAATGTTGTCTGGCAAATTAAGTTGCAATCCATGGCAACAAGGTGTCCACCTAGTTTAATAGATGTGTTCCCATATGATTTATGGGGTTTTCTGGCTTGTTCAACAATTTAGATTATTTGCAAAACCTCTGCTAGCAAATGCCTTGGTTATGTTAATGGCTGTCTTTGTTAATAACGGCTCTGTAAGTACTTGTTGAGTACTGATTTATCAGATAGACATCTAGCAGAATAGGATTCAGTCCTTGTTGACTAAACCTAGCGTTTACTTAGTTCAAAAGATATTCTGTTTAAGAAAGACATTTTGGCTGTGGCCTCTTGATACCTTCACTGTTACCTTGTTGTTGTGGGCAGGGGGGTTTTGGCAGTAGAGCTCAGACTTGTATTCACTTTTTGTCACACTCTATCTTTTCTTTTCCACTTTTTCTATCTGCTCCTCCCATCCCGAATTGTCGGAAATGCTCGCTTTAATGCTTGGCTGGTTGTGTGCTTTGCTTTTTTGTTTTTGTTTTAACACGAAAGGCTCAATCCACCCTGGCTTGAGAAATCTACACTACTGCCTCAAATTTAAAGGTGACATAATCCTACTACAGGAAACTAGAGTTGGATACCATGAGGTGCAGACTATACAGAACCAATGGATCCAAGAATCGATGTGCTCCCCTGCCACCTTCATCTCTAAGGGAGCAGGTATCAAGATTACTGCAAACTCATGAAATGCAGGAAAAAAACCAGAAAACAACAAGAGAACAGAACAGGCACTGTCACAGGGGCACAATCGGATACAGGAACCAAAATCAGCAGGAGCAACAGAACGGGCACAATCACAGGGGAAGACTTGAACCTATGAGCGGTGGTGCGGCGGGGCCAGCGGCACAATAGCGGAGCTTCGGGGGAGAGAGCAGGTCCCTGACCCCCAAAATAACCCCAGTCCTGACAACTCACCTTTCGACCAAAACCTACAGAAAACCATTTGTGGTCATCACAGTGACGTCTTGACGACTACTGCCAATTGGTGGTCTGCCATTCTAGTTCAGAGATGGCTTCATCACCGAAACTGTGCCCTTAAAAGTGCTAGATAGCGTGCACCGCATTGTGGATGAGAGGACTCTTGCCTTCTTAGCATGCGTGGCTTATCTGTATCATTTCTTTTGCTTTCTTTATCTGTATCCTTGATACTGCTGACCACAAAAGGCTCCTATACAACCTGGAACACAGAAGAATCTTTATAAACCATCTTCTGAACTGGTTCTCTTTTTTTTTTTTTCCCCTCTCCCATCGTGATAAAACGGTGGATATTGCTTTCCTATAGCTTGAAAATGAACAATCATGGAGCATTTCATACATCCTAAATATTTTCCTAGGAGCTGCCACGTAACATTTTTGTTTTTCCTAAGAATTAGTAACAGTTTGTTCCATGTTTGCTGTATTGAGAATTTATTTGATGCTTAATCTGAAGGCAAAACCTGGCTGCGTCTTGTCCATAATCTAGTACACTGTGAACCTAATGTTTCGTTTTAGAGTTTTTTTTTTTTTTTTTCTTTCTTCCATTCTCCTTATGCTTATTGCTGCATGGCAAGTAAGTAAATCTTCACTGGGCGTAAACCTGGGAAGCAGTTTTACTGTGATATCTAGTTTTGCAGCGTGAATCCTTTTCTGGATTCACATGCTGTGCATTATTCCGCCATCTAGTGGTTGGGTCTGGAATTGTCTTTGTGTTTTTTTTTTTCTTTTCGTTTTTTTTGGTCGCTGTCGACCACCATCTGGTGCCAGGTACGTCCCCTGTGTGACGTCAGGCGGTATTCTGGAGGTCGACGTGCGTGGTGGCTATCTTCAGATTCTTTTTCCCGCCGTTTGGTCTGGAAGCAAGACAGGAAGCTCCGAAGAAAGTTTTGATTTTTCCCCAAAAACGTTGAAAACGAAAGATTGCCGAGAAATATCAATGCCGTAACCGGAGGCAGGAGCAGAGCTTCGGTTTAACACCAGAGGACCACTCCGGTCCACAAATGGCGAGGTAGGGGTCATGGAGAATACCCCCTTCAAGTTCTGCCCAAAGTGCCACCACAGGTACCTTCAACGCGACCCTCACGACGTCTGCAACCTTTGCCTGCCAGAAGATCATCAGGACAAGGACTGTGAGGCCTGCGCAGCGTTCCTGCCGAAGACGCTAAGGACACACCGAAATCAAAGACCGGTCCACTACGCCACAATGTCGCAGACAACAAAGAAAACTTCCCTGAGACCTGGGTTTCCAGTTATTTTTAATATTGCTTTTTTAAATCTTTTCTTTCTACTTGAATGTGCATATTGTCACTTCTGTGTTGTGAAGCGCACTGAACTGCTTTCATAAAATCTTTGAACTTTCTTTGTGTTCCCTAATGACCTGTCGCTTTTGTTTCAAGACCACCACATGTGGGATTTGCGTGGTATGGGGGGGTTTCTATCCATGGGCGTGTCTCACCCAGCCAACCGTCCCGGGAAATTGAACATATTTCGCAGGCTAACCTTTGCTTGGCAGTTGTTGGACAGCAATCTATCAGATAGCTGCCATGCTGTACTGCTACAGCTCCTGAAGTAAGAGCTGCAGGAAGCCACACCCGCTGCATCATGTTTCCCTTTCACTTCCCAAGGGAGGAAGGGACACACGTGTGCCCTTTGCATGGGCAGCTGGAAGGCTCTGTGATTTTGTTCTTCTGCAGTTCTCACACAAGCGAGCTGCGTAAGAAGAACCTAGTGGCGATCTGATGCAGTTTGTTGGACACTTGCAAGGTCAGTTTCTTGCTCCTGGAACCAAAAGATGTTTTGAGGATACCAGATAGATTAGGTGAAGACGGGTGCACCCGTTTAGAAAATAAGCAAGTATAACGTAATGGTCCCTAAAGCTTACTTCCATTACATTGGACTTCGTTGCCAGTTCCGATCCTTGTAAGGTCAACTCAGCCTTACCTCCTGAGGAGGTTAGTACATTGAGTACCAATAAGTTGGGTAATAGTAGTACCTTTAAATTACACTGACTAGAAAAACGGCATAGCTGCTGTAAGAACCTTTTGTGTATGCTATATTTAATATGAATACAGTCTGCTAATGTTCATGTTGTAGTAAACCACAGGAGAAAAACTCAAATACCCAGTTGAGACTTGGGTGAGCATAGTGTAAATGTAAAATGTAAGTCCGTTTTTATATAGCGCAGCTACTCACCCTTACGGGTCTCAAGGCGCTGGGGGCCGTAGTGGAAATTAAGTGAGCTATTGCCCAGAGTCACATGGTGCTGAGCTGCCGCCAGAGCCGGGGATCGAACCGTGAACCCTGTGCTCCGAAGTCAGCTGCCCTGGCCGCTGCACCACACCTCTCCACTTAGTGGTATACGACAATGTCTTAACAGGTATTAATATAGAAATTATTTGTACAAGGCAAAGTAATTACGTAGGAAAAGAAGAGAAATATCAAAAGTTGACTATCGCGGTCTGTATTTATAAATGAACATAAGAATAAATTTGGACATCAATATTATGATTACTCTATGTAGGTGCAATTAATATAAAGTGGACAGTGCTCGTGAAAAAAATGTGAACAGCAAATGTTAGGCACGTGGATTCCAGGTTACCAAATGGTCAGCTAGATTGCTGCTTATTTTGTATGAGAATAGAGGGGATTTTAAGAAGTGTCCGAGTGCTTAAAATTTCACAATTCCTCTTTTATTATCTTGCTGACTTTATTACTAGAAGAGCAGAAGGTGGAGAAAAAGGGTACACGTTTGGTTTGTCGTGAGAAGTGTCGCTGGGGCAATACTAAGCTTGTTTAAGGGCGCGTGACACTATGCAACGTGGGTACCCCCTGTATGTCGGTTTTTCAGCCAGGATTGCTGCCTCCTGGAAGTAGTCTTATCTTCGACCTATAATTCCTCTGGATACGGCAGTTGGTCCCATAGGCCCCTGGGGGGTTGCTTGAATAAAGCAGAAGAGTGTTCCTTTCCGTGGGCTTTCTGTAGAGTGTTATTCCTATATTGTCCTCATTTGTTTGAAGGGTGAAATCAAGAAAGGGTAGATTATCGCTCTTGGCATCTAAAGTGAATTGAGCCATTCTACAAATAAATGTAGGGAGTCAATTTGGCTATGTACCGTTCCCAAAACCCGATTTGGTTGTAAAAGGGGTTGTCTGGTGTGAGGATCTTGGTTATCTCAAGGTTGTGTACATACAAGATTGCAAAATTGGGGGCAAAACATGCTCTCATGGAAACATCCTTCTTCTGTAAGTAAAATGTGTATTTGGAAAAAAAAATAGTTCATGGTAAGAGCAATCTCCAGCATGTGCCTCACATGCGCCATTCAGTTTTAAAAAGCACGGTGTCCACTTTATATCAATTGCAAATACATAGAATTTATTCTTATGCTTATTTATGAATACGGACCGCGATAAAGACTTTTGAGGTTTCTCCTGTGTAATTACTTTACTTTGTAGAAATCTATATATTAATAACTTTTGAGACACTGCCGTATGTTATAATGTTCATGTTGTAGCATTCTTTTAATAATGTTGCCAGGTAAACCTCAGAAGAGCACTTTTTTTTTTTATTTACTCACTTTAGGTAAGTTATGGGGAGTTATTGTTATAGCCGTGCTCTTAAAAAATAAAAGAAGAAATTGGAATTTTCAACTTTTCTACCTCACTTCTGATTTGTGGTGCATGTCACTAAAAAATATAAGAACTCCATTATGTAATTCCTCTGGAGTGCCATTGTCTCCTTGGTCACCAGCAGCCTTCTGTGCAATCACAGGGATGAGCCTTGACAGTGGTAATTATGAGCTGGATCTTAACCGTGATCAAAGTTCAACTTCTCTGTTGCTACGGTTATTGATCTTTGCAGTGTACTTCCTACAGAAATCCCTCCAGCCCTTTTAAAACCGACTAGTGTATAGAGATAGACCATGCCCTAGTCGTGGTCCAACTGGCCTACTGTAGCATATTATTTAGTCAACTCAGTAAAACTTTCACTGTTCGACTACAAATAGTGCAAAATCATCCTGTCAAAATGAGCTTGCACTTCAAAGAACGGACCAATACACAGCCACTCCTGACAGCCCTTGATTTGTTCTTATTGACTTTAGGATAAAATACAAAACCCTGCATTATTAAATTTTTGGGAACAAAGGTCTTGGCAGCCTTAAGAAATTGCTAGACCACTGCATTTTCCTCTGCCCGTTTCATTCAGCAATGTTCTTATGAGACTAATGGATAGTGAAGATCATTGGCTGTTCAGGGTGCCATCAAAGCATGTGAAGGGCTTGTCACTGCCAGGAATGACCTTGGGCCAGAAATGTTCCTCTGCTGTAACTTCTAGCACCTACAAGATTAAATCTTTTGTGTCATGCCTAGCACTCAACATTTCCCATCCCACACCATCATCATCACCCTCACTGCACCACACAAACGCAGCACAAAGACTTCACTTTAGACACATCCACTAATCTCCTTTTACTCCAAGATGGGTTCTGCAGACATTCAAGACCGTATCGCCTATCACAACCTTTTATGTATTCTTCATCACTTTTTTAAACATTACTCTCCTCCACTTCTCACACATCCTACTTGTCCTTTATCCTACAGACTGCAGTATCCAGCATGTGGACAGCACACATAGGATGGGAGGACGACACCAACTACCCCCAATCATCCAAAGTTCCTCCTCCCTGAACTCTAGCCAGACCAGTGACTTTTCGCTTCATGAAACTCCTGCCAAACCTCTTCCAACTCTCTGCAACTCAGTTCGCCACCTTCCACCTCATCTGCAGCCTTCTTGGAAAGGACAAGGACTTCATAGATGAATTATTGGACCGTCACTACTTACTCCATGTGGCACGTCCACTCCACCCGCTTTGGTGACTTCTACATTCTATGCAACTCAAGCATGAAAAAGCTTGCCTCATAATGAACATGCTCTGCATGGTGAATGCCACTCAACTAACATTTCAAAGGCGCAATCCTCTCCATTGTCTTCTCAACAATATCAAACATCCAGTGCAATTCCTTTGATACTGCTGGACTGACCACCTAACCAATGACATCACCCAGCTATGCCAGCATTGTGTCCAACCAGCACATTTTAACAGACAAACTAACACCACACCTTCAGACTCTTGTGTCAATAGCCTACAGCCCAAACTCCTCTTGCTCTTGCCACCTCTGCGTCTGACACGAACACCCATGTAAACAACTTAAACACATTTCTGGAAAACTACGTAGACCTCTATGCTCAAAGTAAACAAAGCCAAAACCTTCAACACCATGATATTCCACAAACCCAGCTGACCACAAATGCCTAATGTGTAGAGAACGAAGAAGAAAACTGGAGCTATTCATAAACTCAGTGGTTTTGCTTCTGGAAAATGCAACCATTGCTTTCAGCAGAGAAATGCCCATTTCACCAGAAGCGCCTGTTACTTCATTCTTGCCTCCTATCAAAGCCTTGGTTGCTGAGGCATATGCTTTGTGTCTTAAGCCGTTTTAAAACTTACTGGTTCTTCTTGAGTTTGGAAAATAAATCACCAGATTCCAGTAAAACGGTAATCCGATTGGGCCTTTTCCCTCCAAAATGAGTTGACTTTCTGTTGTATGATATCCTCACTCTCGCCATGACTGCCTGCACTCTTCAGAGACAACATCCAAATACAAATTTGAAAATTGTTTTGTCTTAAGGATTTGAAGCATTGCTGTCCTGTGACAATGTGTTGAAGAGCTCATTGTTATTTATGGATGAATTGTCCGTGAGAAAACAGTTGTACACCTCCCGACATTCCCACTATCTTTGTTACCGAGAATTAAGTTGTTCTCTGGATGGTCCATCTTTTTTCAGCAGTTGGCTTTTGCATGAACCGGGTAATCTTCCTTCTTGGATTTTTGATTTTCAGCAGGTATTTTAGTGTAGCATCCGAAATCCTAAAGGTATTTATGAATTAAGCACATAATTTACTCCCAGTAAAGAGCCAGGATTAAAGTTAAGAGCAGTCATGGCAGGTAAATTGAAAAGGACTGTGGCTCTTACATAAACCAAATTAGGAATTATTCCCCCCCCTCCCAAAACATGCATTTGCTATGTAATTAGTCTTGCATTTGCAAGAGTTTAAGCTATTGGCATTGTAAAAGACAACGCCTTTTATTTACCTGTTTTTGATAATGCGAGACCTATTTCATTTCAAAGAAGCAGCCGCCATTGTCCCGGGCTGTTTGGAAAGTGAAAGCGTGCATGGCGCGCTGAATGTTGCAGGAAAGCATGCCGTGCCTGCAGTAGAAGAAACTCATTAAAGAAAATAGTGCTTGCAGACTAAATAAGACTTACCGTGTAGCAACAGAAATAAAAGGGTCAGTCCTCATGGGAGGTTACACATGAAGACAAGGCAGTACTAAGAAGGGACTAACAAGCCTATTAACAAATCGGATGCCAGCATTTACAAAGGACAATGACAAAAGCCAATGAAAAATATGGGCAGAGTGGCGCATGCGCTCCCCAGGCTCGACCTAAAAAGGAATGTGCTTAATGCTATCCAACTTTTTTTTTTTTTTTTTTTTTTTTTGGAGATACTTAAACAATCTGCACAGTTATGTATGAGTCAGTCTGAAGGTCTGCATGTTTGTCTGCTTTCTTGGGTCAGCTGTCGGGACACCGAAAACTGAAAAATAAATGGAAATCATAACTTTGGCCTTTGGTCACTAATCTGAGATGCAATCATTTCTGGCTGGAAGATAAACTGCTTGTTAAAGGTTGTATGGAGGGAATTGGTGAAGTCAGTGTAAGCTGGCTGTCATATCTTCACTGTGTTGATAGTACCCACCTGGCAGTATGATTATTTTTCAGTTTTAGTGTGGCAGCAGTAACGGCAAAAGAGTGTTGGGGACTTGCAACCGGCCTTTGGAGTCCTAGCCTTAGAATCGTGGAGGGTGTGGTACAGAAACTAGGCTGGGATGACTATCAGTTCAGTGATAAAGCGCTACTTAAAAAGATGTCTGTATACTCTTGAAGTGAACAGTAAACCACTTCCATGAGTTCTGCAAGATAGGAAAAAAAACGGTTTTCGACTGACATGGTAGAAACCCAGAAGGAGTCAAGGAGATAGTTTATCAGATAATGCCACAGATGTAAAAATGTATCGTCCTTGCACTGGCTATCTTTTTCTCATGCCAGATCTGTTAGTAATGTTTGGTTGGTTTTATGGAATGTTGAAAAATGTGTGTTAAAAATTTGAGGAGGTAGATAAAATGAAGCTGTTTACCATTTTGCTTGTGGCATTTAAATCCGTTAAGTTTCAGAGTTTTGTAATAAATATTTGTTCGCCTTCTTGTAGCTTGGTTTTGTTAACTTTATCTTTAGGGTTGTGTTGTATGATTGCATTGTGTACTGTGATTGCCTTGTCCATGCTTGATTAGTTGCTCGATAAAGTCTGCGTACATGGAGACCAGGCATTCCAGTTAAGTTTGTATTTTTATTGTATTGTAACTGCATTTATATAGCGCTTACTACCCCAGACGAGGCATCAAATCGCTTTTTCGGCGAGTAGCGCGCTTCTCAGGAACCCATAATGGATTAGTGGTGAATTAGTATAGTGAAATATGAAAGTAATTTGAGTATTGGATATGTTGGTCATTATTTGGATTGAGACGGCTAGTGGAGGGATAGAAGAGGGAAAAAAGGTTTGCATTTATAGATTGCTTGCTACCCCATATAAGATGTTGAAACTCTTTTTCGGCGAGTAGCATGCTACTCCGGAACCCATAAAGGATTAGTGGTGAATTAGCATAGTGAAATATGAAATTAATTTGAGTGGTGGAAATGTTAGTCTGTTATTTGGATTGAAAAGGATGTGGAGGGATGTTTTGGAGCTCATAGCAGTAGAAGGAGGCTTGGGATGAGTAAAAGGGAGGTGAGGGAAAAGAGTCGAAGGGAAGGGTTTAGAGAGGCTTGTTTTGGGGGATCGTAATAGTAAAAGGTATGAGTATGCAAGGAGGGGTAGGGAAGAGTCTAGAAAGGGTTATTTTGGGGATCATAGTAGTGGTATGGGGTTTGGGATGAAGGAGAGTGGAGGTAGAGGATATATTGATAGAGGTATAGGGCGAGAAATAGGGTAGTGTATTGGATATGCTGAATTAGAAGAAAAGCAATAAATATAAAGATCCAGAAGTCCATCGAAGGTATATAGATGCATAAAGGAAGGTAGTATATGTAGATTAAAGTTCCATTAAATAAACTCCGGCTTTCAAGTGTTGTACTTTAAATTTCATTTATATATATTTTTTTGTAATTCAATAGTGAAGCAATTGTAGATAAATAGTTATGATAAAAGATTTACTTATTTATGCATTCACTTATATACATGTTAAAAAATAGAATAATGTAACCATCAGTAATATGTACATTTGTTAAGCAGAACTAATGAATGTTTTTGAAAACAAATATTCTACAGGTTTATACAAAGCTATATATATATATATATATATATATATATATATGTGTGTGTGTGTGTGTGTATATATATATATGTGTGTGTGTGTATATATATATATATGTGTGTATATATATATATATATGTATATGTACATATCTATTGTACAAATAAATGTTTATATATAGAGGGTTATGCTGTATATTTCTGTTTGCGTATGGTGGTTATGTGGGGGAAGAGCCAATTCTTAAGTAGTTTTCTGAAGATAAGATGGTTATCCGTGGATCTTATGTTTGGGGGGAGGTAAAGAGTTACATAGTATGGCTGCTTGAACAGAGAAGGATGCGCCACCCATTTTTTTTTTCTTCTTGTATGTTGGGATTTTGAGGCGAGGCCCCACTCTAGAGTGGAGGTTCCTTTGTTGAATGTGTTAGGTGATTTAATGTTTTTTTTCTTTTCCTTTTCCTGATGAAGAGCGGTCCTGTTCCATGTATCAGTTTGTTGGTGATACAAAGCAGCTTGAACGTGGATCTTCTGGCAACCAGTAACTAATGCAGGGCTTTCAAGGCAGGGCAGATGTGGTCGTGCAGTTTGATATGTAAGAGTATGCCAACAGCTGAGTTCTGAACCTGTTTTAGTCTTTTTATGGTCGTTAAATTTGATCTGTGGTAGTCTATTGGCGTAATCGAGTTTGGACAGAACAAGGGAGATGGTAGCCTGGACCTTGTGTGGAAATATTAATTGGGGGAAGATTTGTCGCAGAGTTTTTATAGTACTAAAGCTTGATCTTGCTAGTTTGTTCACATGGGCATTCATTGATAGCTTGGCATCCATAATCATTCTGAAGTTTCTTACTTCCTTCGATAATTTAGGTGGTGTTCCCAGATCATCAGGCCAAGCTGTGAGCAGGTCATAATGTTTCCAGTCGCCACACGTGAGTATTTCTGTTTTGGAAGCATTCAATTTGAGATGGCTCCATGTCATCCATTGACCCATGGCTCTGATACAACTGAAAATTGGCCAGTTTCTAATGTCTTTGGGGCATTCCAGTTGAAGGAGTATTTGCATGTCATCTGCATAGTTATAGCACGTAAGGTGAAATTGATTGATCAGTGCCTGTAATGACTTAATGTAGATGTTGAAAAGCATGAGTGAGATGATCGAGCCTTGAGGGGCCCCTGCTTTTGTGAAGTACGGTTTGGACGAGAATAGGGGAGTATGGATGACATTTAGTTCTGTCACGAAGGTAGGATATGATCCAGTCGAGAGCAGTCCCCTCTATGCCGGCGTCGTAGAGTCTTTGTATCAGAGTGTCATGGTCAACCGTGTCAAAGGCATCCGAGTGGTCCAAGAGAAGCAGCGCAGCAACCCCGT
The DNA here is from genome assembly GCA_963921515.1 of Calotriton arnoldi. Lineage (NCBI taxonomy): Eukaryota > Metazoa > Chordata > Amphibia > Caudata > Salamandridae > Calotriton > Calotriton arnoldi. The sequence continues at coordinate 135,582 of CAWUFW010008241.1, forward strand.
TGCGGTCAACTGTGTTCTTCAGGTCATCCCAGATGGCAAGGAGGGCTAAATCTGTCTCTCTTTCTGGATGGAATCCTGTTTGGCAGTCTGAAAGTATGGCATTATCTTCGATGAATTGTGACATCTGGGTGAACTCTGCTCTTTCTATCAGTTTGCCCAGGAAAGGTCCATTTGTAATCGGTCTGTATTTGTCAGGGTTCAGCGGGTCTAAGTTTGTTTTCTTCATTAATGGGCATATGTATGACTTTTTGAGTTCTTCTGGAAATATTTTGGTAGTTAAGGAATTGTTGATGATTCTTAGTGGAGTGGCAGCAGATGTTAGAAGAATTGTCTTGAAGGTTTGCGGTGGACACGGGTCAGAAGGGCTGCCGGCAGGCCTGCTTGCTTTGATCAGGTCCATAAATTCATTGTGTGAAATGTGTTGGAAGGAACGGAGAGGCTGGTTTAGAGTATTCTTGGATTGTTGTTTTGGAAAAGGGTCAGCGCTGGTGCTATGTCTTTGTTTTAAGTATGAGTCCAATGTGTCTGCTTTGGCTGCGTAATGGTTTGCCAGTTTGTCTGTGAAATCTTGAGTAATGGGATGAGCTCCTTCTAGGCACTTTGGTTTCCGAAATTCATTGAGAATTTTGTACAGTACTTTATTTGCACGTTTAGCAGTTTGAATTCTGTCCGAATAGTATCTTTTCTTAGCTTTTTTGATAGCTGACTTGTATAATCTGTTAATTTTCTGTAGGCGGAGTTTGTCTTGATTAGTGTTTGGTTTGAGCCAGGCATGTTGCAGTGATCTAATTTTCAGTTTTATCTCTTATCACTGTTTTTCTCCAAGATGCTTGGTTTCTTTGTTCTGTTGTGTGGTTTTAGTGGTCTCAGGATATCAAAGCTTCATGTAGCCACTCATAGTTTTTTTTAACCAAATTTATTGTCTCTAGATCTGTACTGGATGTTAGTTGTGTTTCTAAGTGTTCTAAATTGAGTTTGTTCCACGGTTGATGGGTGAATGCACGTAATGTGGCTTTAGGTCCGTAGCTTAGTGTTTGATGTTGGAAAGCAAGCAAATGGTGGTCTGACCATGCCAATGGAGCCATTGTTTAAAAGGTAACTAGTTCTGTATTAGCAAAAATGACATCTGGGATGTGTCCTGCGACGTGTGTGGGTTTGTAGGCGATCTGATGCAGGTTCAGTGCGTCTAGGCCAGCAATTATTGTTTTCGGGTGGGGCTTATTGGGTTTGTCAAACCATATGTTGAGGTCACCCAAAACACATAGGTTGGAATGTAGTGTTATCCGGTTTGAAACCGTGTCTAGAGTGTGTCTGGGAATGTTGCATTGCTAGGTGGAGGTCTGTAAAGGAGTAGGAAGTTACAGGAGGAAGACGGTGTAAGATTGCATCTGGTGAAAAGGGCCTCACAATCATTTATGGAGACGTCTTCTGGTTTAGTGAGAAGTAATATTTTTCTGAACACAACAGCAAGGCCTCCTTCTTTTTTTGCCTGTATAATTTTGTGTGATCGTTTGATAGCCTAGAGGAACAGCTTCATGCAGAACTGGAGCCATATCCCCTCCCAACCATGATTCATTTATGAAGGGTATGTCCGGTTTTGCATCGGTGAGGTCGTAGACGTGATGTTTGTTTTTAGAGAGCGATTGAGCATTTATTAGTAGACAGTCTGGCGTATGTACTTTGGCGATAGTGTGATTTTGTTTTGTAGTAGAGTGAGCAGTCTTTTGTGGGCTTGCAGCAGGTGTCCTTAGTGTTGGAATTCGCTGTATGAGGATAGCAATTGTGTAGCTGTTCTGTATTGTGTTCCTCGTCCAGCAGGCTAAGAAGGCATTTTGATGTGTCTGCCAGTAGGCGGTGGAGACGGTGGTTGAGAGTGAGTTGGTGTGCAATGTTTTTGTAGTGTAACCTTGTTGTGCAGTAGACACGGAGAAGCAAAGTTGTGAGGTGTGGCATGTTGCTTATTTTTGTTTTTCGTCTATTGAGGGCGGAAGGTGTACGAGTTGAGGGTGGTGGTGCAGCATGTGGATCATGTAGTAAGGTTCTAAATTGTCCAGTGGATGAGAGGCGGTTAAAAGAGATGTTGCTGTATGCGTTAGGTGGGGTGGAAGAGAGAAAGCTTAGAATGGGAGTTTGTTCATTTGTGTAGTCTGAAAGGTGGGTGTATGTTTGTAGTTTGTGATGAAAAGTATTATGAGGTGTTGCTCTTGAGTGTTTGTTGTGCTGGTGTGCGTGTTATGTTTTGTTTTTGAGGAGTAGTGAAAGGAGGTGCTGATGTATTTGTTTTATGAGATGGATTTGTTGGTATAGTATTGTTTGTGTGGAAGTTGTAAGGTAAAGGGGGTGGTGATGTGTTTGTGAGTAGTGTGTATGTTGTGTGTAAGAGGGGATGAAGTAGAGTTAAGAGTGTTTGTCTTAGATTTGATTGCTGCAAGAGGTAATATGCGTGGTGGAGTGAGTGTTCGATTGTGGTAGAAAGAAGAGGAGGGTGTTGGTTGGAGAAATGATGGAAGACGGAGTATAGGTCTGTTGGTGACAAAATGGGGTCTGCTAGGAGTAATTGGAGCGGGGAGTGAGTGTCTGGATGGGATGTAGTGAAGTATGGTGTGGATTTGGGTTGTTGGTGATGAGTGGATTGGTTAGTGGTATTTGATAGAGTTGTGTACTGTTTGGTGATGGAAATGTGCGGTAGCTGGGATAGAAGGATGTATAGGTTTGATTTCTGGAGTTTTGTAGTGGGTGCTGAGACATTGCATTTTGTCTTGGGTTAGTTGTAGTAAATGTGTTTTGAGTGTGTTTCTCTGGTTGTGGATGGGGTAGGGTGGGCGCTTATGAATGAGAAAATGGGCAGCATTTCTGGCCCTAGTCACGACCAGGCTTGAACACGCAACGGCCCTTGTCCTCGACGCCAAGGCTGAGACTACCTGAACCCTGGTCTTAAATAGCCCTAGTAATCTGGTGACCCCTTCGGCCAATGGGAACCCTAACCAATCGCAACACTAACCCTATGCTCAAGGACCAATAGGAGACAAGCATCTTACAACTAATCACAGCCCTAGTCCCCGCATCCAATCTGGCATGAAACCCTAAGCCCTACATCCAATAGAAAGCTTAGCCCCAGTCCTAGTCCCAACCCTATTCCCAGCAGCCAATCATACTGGAAACCCTAAACCCTACATCCAATAGAAAGTCTATCCCTAGACCCAACCCTAGTCCCAGCAGCAAATCATATATAAATTGTGACCTTCATAAATATTTTCTTAGCACTTCTATCAGAGTTCGGTCCTGTTTGATTCCTTAAGTTACTTCAAATGTATTCACCCCCCAGCGCTGAACTTTCTTCCATAAAAATCAAATTACTTTTAGAGTGGTCTTAATTTCAAGTGTCAAGGAACATAACTTGAATTAAGACCCAGATTGAAATGGGGCTCTAAGCCTTGATAACCAAAAGCCAGTCCAAAAACCTCCAAGAGTTAAATCTCCAAATCACATAAAAAAAAGCGGAATATGCCTACATTCTGCAGCTGGGGGTGAAATGAATTCCCAAGGAGGAGCTGACCAATAAGCTCATCAACGCCATGAAATCTGCTTAAATATAGAAGCACTTCTTTCTTTTCCATGACGACAGCCAGGTACCGTCAATGCCAAGAAGAAAGGATGATCGGTTTCCAGAAACCAATAGCTCTGTCTAGAAAAATAAAATTAAAAAATGGACGTTTTTGCAGGAAAAAGCCAAAGAAGTGATGGAGGAAACACAACCCTTCCAAAAAATCTGGAGAAATAAAATATTGGTAAATGATTGCATTAAGTTTGTCTGCTGTAGTGTTTTTAGGTCGCAACTGTGCTGCATGCGCTCTCCGTTGCAAGACTATTGCTTACAGTAAAGGGCTTGGAGCCGTCCATTGCTCACCATTTCTTGGTTTCAGTGTCATTCTTTTTTGCGGTCACGTAATTGGCTAGGTCAGGCCAAGCATCACTTCCTTTTCTTTCTGTGCAGTAAGGGTCAAGTACCAATTGATTTAGCTTAATTAGTGTCCTTCCGCTGTCCAATTTATTGCTTGCACTGTGATTCAGGTACTATATTAGTTATTTATTCCTCTTTTGTTTACTATTCGTATGTTGCTTTCTTGTCGTCGCTTGCACGCGCCTGCCGCCCGTGTTTGTGTGTGTTTTTTTTTTTTTTTGACCATCATTCCAACACATGCCAACTAAATCAGTGCTTTGACTCTGTGAACATAAGTGGAACTGTTATAGAATAAGTGACTCTGGTTCATTTACTGCTAGCAGAAGTGAGTTTAAACTGTAATGAAAATAGTTCACACTGTTTAAAAATGTCACATATATTGACATGATATAGGCACTTTTTTTTTGTCAAGCATTGCCTTTCTTTTAATAACGGTATATAACCTAATCAAACGTATACAGCCATACCGCAGGAAACGGAGGTTGCAATTGAAGCATCATAGTTCGCAGGAGCATTGACCCACCAATACTGTGCTATCTCTAATGCGTCACGGACGGATATGAGTTAACACATTGTCTGGCACGTATCGGGTGCCAAGTATGGACGGGGCAGCGGCCTGTGGCCATTTTTGTGGTACGTGGAGGCCCTACAAACCCCCCGGCTTAGTGCACGAGGGGTGAACCTTATTGTGCAGTCTATCACTCGGGTGACCTCACTCCCCCCCCATGCCCACCCCCCCCGGCCGGACCCCCCAATTGCCAAACCTCTCGTCGACCATACTTACAGTGAACTTAAAGCTCAACCCATTGCTTTGGTTGCCTTTCTTGTTATGTATTTGCTTCCTTTTTAATGGCTTTCCTTCCTTGTTTGTCCCTCCTGTGGAGCATAGCTTCTTTATTGTCCTTCTGATTGGATGACCTGCCCTGCTGCTCACATTTAGGGAGGCACTGCTCTCTTTTAATTTCTGCACCCCATGCAAGTGCATGTTTTCTTGCTCTCATGTGCTGATTCTCTTCTCTCTCCACCGCCCCCCCCCCCGCCCCCCCCTCCCTCCTCGAATTCCTGCCCTGTGATTTCCATTCCTTCCCATCCCTCCCGGTCTTTAAAAGCACATAAGCAAGTACATTTTTGCTGGGGTAGGACTAAAGAGCAGACTGCATTGCACATATTATCATGAAAGCACAGGCTTTGTTTGGTGCACACAAGATTATATGGCGGTTGGGTAGGGGCTGGCTGCTGCACTCATTCATCTGCCATTTGAGGCAGAAGATGTACTTTTCATGACTGAAAAGGGATATCTCCTTTCCTGAAGACCCATAAATCTGCTTCATAGTGCTGTAAAGCCTCTGGGCCCGTTTACTTTTCCTCACTTTTTCTCCTTACTCTACACCTCGGATTCATTTACTTGGTCCTCCGATGGATCCTGAATTGTTGCGCAAGGGGTTGGACATAGGGGACCCAATCCAGTTATCCAATGAGGACCAGGAATTGGGTAACTGACCTCAAACTCGTAAATATATATATATATATATATATATATATATATGTGTGTGTGTATGTATATGTGTGTATATATGTATATCTATATCAAAACTATGCTATACAAATACAGGATTATTACAGTTAGACCAAATCTCCTGAAGAAATTCAGTGTGACTAGAATCATACAAACCAATAAATTCAGTGAGAGCTATGCAAAATAGTAACATTAGAATTTGCTGACTAGAGGCCTCTCTATTAAAATTTCCATCCCTCTCTATTAAAATTTCCATCCCTCTTTAATCTATTGGAATGCAAACTCAATCCTTCGGAGCAACTCATGGAGAGAAGCACAGGATTTGGTTAAAATTAGATTTTATCTGCAAATTTAGGGAAATCAAATACATCAATATTAAGCAGTATTTTGAGGTATGCGAAATAATCACTTTTATCTCTATGGGCCATTAATTACCAAAGCTATAGAAGAAGAGTTCAGGAAAGGAAGGGTTCCATATCTTCTCAAAGGTTCTCTCCCATTAGGGAAACCATTCCGGGAAATAGCGCTCGCAGCATATGAGTCAGCCCAAGGAAAACTAGTAGTCAGCAAGGAACTGAAGCTGTCTCAGTCTGCAAAGAACAAGATGAAGAAATCGACAATTTCCCCAACTATCCCACAATGTATTTTATATTTCTCTAGTTTCCGGGTGACACCTCCAGAGTCCTCTCATCTGGTCCGACCACTCAGCCCATTGGTCAGTTCGTATAGGGTGATTGCCATGCAGCATAAAGCAGACCCATATTATTGCAAAAAGGTGGTGATCATCACGTAAGCTGTCAAATCCTCCAAGAAGTAAAATTGTGAACAATAGTCTTTTAGTAAAAGCACATGAGTGAGTTCAAAAGGACAGTTTCTCACAGCAAATATTCCCAAAGTAACAAAACAGTAGCGAGTAGTCCTAGTATGTGCATGGGAACTCTTTCTATGAAACGGTTTAATCTCACACTGCAAGTTTATGAAGCCTTTCCACGAGAACAGAACAACAAAAAGAATAGAAAATGCTAGCCTAAATTGAAGTTGGTTCATGAAATGCACAATATAAATTAATGGAAATATGGATTACATTCTGAAGTTTCTAAGGCCTTATCCTTTTCTTTAACTTATGGCACTTCTAAGGCATTTTAGTTTCATTGAAATTAGCACGTGTAACTATGACACATTACTACATTTTCAAAGTACCAACGTATAAAATCATTTCAAAATATGAAATTAATATCCTCTCAATTCTCATTAATACATGTATGAAGATCATTCTATGAAAGTTTCAGAGTTTGGAATCGGTATAAATGTGTAGCACCATCTCCTCTTCTCTGTTGGTGCGCACTATATCGTGAGCAAAGACCGAGTTGAAAACAAAACTCTTCAATAAACATTCATAGTTTTCTCAAATTTGCATTTAGTTTAGTTAATTCTTCACATACATCATTATTTGGAGAATGGTTAATAAAACATTTAAAACACGCGAGTCATCACATTCATTGTGTGTGTGTGTGTGTGTGTGTGTCTGTCTACATCTCTACAGACAAAGCAGTGCTGTAGACCTGACCCTCAATGTGGAGATCAGGGAGCTTCTTGCATACATACTTTCAGATATCTAAATCTTCCTGCAGTTTCCTTTCCTAATTAATATCCCTGCAGTTCTAGACTGGATCCGTAATCTCTCCCTTGCTGCCAGATGTAGATGTTTAGCTGTGTGTAACCTGTTGTTTGGGTATAGCTTTTATAATGCTATGAAGATGAATGTTTTAGTTATTGTGATGTCTTGAGTAGTTCATTTTGAAGTACATGTAGTCTATTAGTGTGGGACTTACACTGTGCAAGAAAAGCACTGTAGCTTTCACAGATGTGTTGCTCATGTCTTGGTTTCCTGTGTATTAATCTTTCCCAGCTCTTCACCATATTTAGAGAAACCCTGCAAGGAAGCACAAACCTCTCATGTGATTGAGGTCATTAAGCTTTTCTCCTCTGTGTGCAACACTTCCTAGTTGTAAGTCGCATACTTTTTCTCAAACACAGCCCTCTTGATTTGATTTACCCAGCCCTCATTCTTTCCTTTACAATTGGAAAGGCAAAGCTCCTGAGCCATGTTGGGACAGGAAAATGCCCCCTGCATGTTGATCGCCGTGCACTCCTACTGTGGGTGCCCTAGCTGTGTTGCCTGAACAGAGTCTCTGGCTCAGCATTACAAGGTTTGTTTTCCCACCCACGGGTGAGACGAGTGAATTGGTTAAATGCACCAATGCTTGAATGTGAAAGACCAGTGTTTTTAGCCCGGCAGGATCCCATCCAAAACATATTTGAAGTGGCGTCAATGCTTTTGGGTTACTAATAGTCCCTAAACAGGGATTCAGGGACACAGTGTTGATTAGAAGGAAACCCCTTTCGTTCTCTTTAATACCACACACACAAACTGCAGGAAGACAAAGACACGAACTAAAAAAGTGTTTTTCAACATGTTCACCCTGTTGCTAAACACATCTACAACATCCACACAGAAAATGATTAAAACACTACAATAGCCTGTTGTGAACAACAAAAATAACATGAAAATAATTAGTCATCTAAAAAAAAAAAAAAAAAACATAACGCCTTAAAACCTATTTTTATGCGCTACTTTAGAGCATGAAGTAGAATAATTTGCCTCTAGCTTTTCTTAAGAGAATGGGCACACTGCATAACCTTTTACAGTAAGCACTGTAATTTACAGGAGTTAGGAAGGCAGTGATCCCTTCGAAAAGCAAATGTGCATCGCTTTGGCTCCTTCCAGACTCTAGCTTGATATCGGCTTTCAATAGAAGGTGCAATACAGCAGCATGTCTGGCAGGCAGGATTTTCTCAGACAGTATCTTGCTCGTGATAATTTGGGGTGAAGGACCTCTCCTTACTGGTGGTCAAGTGGCAGTTCTTTTTATGCTATATCTTATGTAAGATGGAATTTCCAACATCTCCGTAGGGGTGTTTGATATAAGCAGTGAGCATCAAGATGCTAGTCTAAGACACATTCTAAAAATTTATTATCTGACAGCTGCATTGATATCTAGATCCCTGCTATGGATTTTTGGGCGAGGGTGAACACTGGTCGTGTGTCTATACTATAACCTAGGCCTGCCTCCTGTTAGGCTTCGAGGGGTGCACCAAGTGCTTCTGTCCGAGGCCTACTGATCTTACCTAGAGTTAGGTGACTCGAGAGGTGGCAGCAGCATACTAGTGTTGTGTTTAGCAGTGATCAATAGTGTGAACATACATTTTTACCTGTGTCACATGTGGTGCCTTTGTTCCCACTCTTGTAAAGTTCAGCTGCTGTGATTAACTCATCTTTCACCTACATGGTGATTGTTTGTTTGTAGTTGCAGACAGCTTGTGATACTTGTGTGTGCTTGCTGGGATGTATGTGTGCAGGGATGAATGAGTACCTGTGTATGGTACATCACATGGAGGCCTGTGTGTTTCATTTGGGAACCCAGGGCCTGGAAAGGCTAGCAGGAGTTGAGGACCACAACCCCTAGAGCGGAGAGGTGGATTGCTGACATTCTGAGGGGTGGGAACACACACTGGAGGACGGGGGAAGCAGAGGATCCTTTGTGCACATAAAATGTATTTTTTATTCCAGCAGTAGTTGATGGCCAGTGTGGCCTGGGCTAGTTGTCCAGAACTGCTAGGTCTAATATGGTTGGCACTGGTATGACCAGGTCATAATGGAAGGCAGAGCCTAGGCCTTTCAACCTCTGCAAACATTTTTTTAGTGGAGGCAGACAGCCAGGTGTGATCCTTGTTACTCCCCTGGCCTTTGTGGGCCAATCAACAGTGGAGCCAATCCTGCTGTGGCAGACTGTCCCTTTGACAAAGGACAGGACAGAGGAGAGGGTGCTTCAAAGAAATCCACACCCACAACATCAAAGGACTAGACACTAAATCACATCAGTTTTGGCATTTGTACTAAAAAGTTGGGATCACGAGTCTCACAAGTTGTTCCAACTCCACTGTACTTCAGCTGGATTCGACTTAGATCGCAAGACTAATAATTGCTGGAACCAGGACTAAGGTCTACTAGTGTCCCTACTATTTGAAAGGCCATCACACAGGAAGTCCCTGGAGCACCAGTCTTTGGCCTCTGTGAAGAATAGCAGATCCTGTGAGAAGAAGCGTGCCTGGAGGGAGAGCAGGATGAGACCATTGCAGTAGTCCAGACCCGTCTGCCTCGGAGAGTTCCAATTCTACTTCAGATTCAACAAAAGGATTTGACTGCACACTGACTGACGCACTATAGCATAGCTTTCAGCCTCATACCCCTTCTTTTCTCATTTATACTCTATCCTAGTCTTCAAATCCCATGCCTGGAATGGACTTTATACACCTCAGCTTAATTACCAAATCCAGTTGGTGACTTGATTTCTTTCGCTCCTCCTCTCCAGGTTCCCGAAATTTGTGCTAATACCGGACTTTTCCAAAAGCATCATTCACAATTTTCTGCGATGCGGTATGATTTATAAATATTTGTAGTTTCTCTCCCCATAAATTTTAATATAACCAAGTGCAGCATAGCATAATTCATTTTCTTGTGAGGTCACAATTGAGCTTGACCGCTTGGAGGCTCATCAGCCTACGGCTTGCAACTCCTGTCCTTTCTCTTTACAGCTAGGGTGCGGGATTTACAAGGACTCCTCTCATAGCCCTCCCCCCTGCTTCTTCGGCTCAGGGTGTAACCGGCCCTATCAAGGCATGCCTGATTAACTGTAAATCCCTCCCCAAACATGCTGATGACATCTGGCTCTGTTTGGAGGCTAACTCATGGGATTTAATGTTCCTTACAGAAACTTGGATCAAGGAGAGCTCTAATCCAGACCTGATGCTGGCCATCCCGGTTGGCTTCAGACTGGCGGGTGTCAACAGAGGAGGCAACAAGACTGGCAGTGGGGTGGCTATTATTCTTAGGGAAGGCTGGGAAATCTCATACAGATGGATTGAACATCTAGGGATCTTGGAGGCCATGTCTTTCTGCGTGAAAATTGCATCCACAGTATCGGTAGCAGGGATCCTAGTATACAGACCCCCCAACACTCCGGCCTGTCATCTAGCAGATCTCTGCGATATAGTAGCAGACCTCTCTAAAATACACCAGCTTTACAATTTTAGGAGATTTTAATGTCCACATGGACAGTGATATATGCACTAAAGGGAGCCACCTAGCAGATACGCTGCTCGGACTCGACTTCTCACAGCACGTCATGGCCCCCACTCATGATGCCGGTCATACACTCGACTTAATTTTTACTAATGACCTCAACCTGACGTTTGAGACTCCCCTAACATGATCTGATCATCTATTGATTCCATTTACCTTTATGCCTGCTCATTCCAATATCGGACCCCAGCACTACCCGGAGAAAAGGAGAAACTGGAGCAAAATCACTAAAGACAGCATGACACCAGGACTCAGTTCTATCTCCCTTGCGCCGTCAGGTAATCCTGATGAAGATGCTGCAAGTTTTAATAGCTGGGTGGAGATGGCTCTTGATATTGTTGCCCCTCCCCCCTCTAGATTTGCTGTCTCCTCTAGGAAGAGACCTTCTGCCCCATGGTTCTCCCCAGAACTTCGAACCGAGAAAAGTGTATGCAAAAAATAGGAGCGTGCTTGGAGACAATCCTATGACCCGGCAGCCAAACTCGCATATAGAAAGGCCCTTAAAAATTTCCATAAGCTTAAGAGGAGCACCATGCGGGATTACTTCACCCTCCAGATTAAAGCAGCTGACAATTCAGCAAAAGCCTTATTTAAAATTGTTCAAAACTTTACTAAACCTGTAGCTCTGGATAACACCGTGACTCCCTCCTTGTCCCTCTGCGCGGGGAAAAATTGAATCCATCTATGATTCTTTCCCTTCCAATCTGACACTGACCGAGCAGACCGTCACTTCAGATAGCTCGGAGTCTTTGACCGAATTTTGCCCTCTGTCTCTTGAGGCTTCCTTAAAAAAACCATCTGAAAGCAAATCTGGCTCACCCGGAGATCCCTGCCCGGCCCAGTTTTTTAAACTCCTGGCCCCCTGTTTTAACGTCCCCTTGAACCAAATTTGGAACTCTTCTCTGAGTTCAGGCATTGTCCCTGCAGCTTGGAAACAGGCTTTTCTACTGCCCATACTTAAACCGGACGCCGGCCCTGCAAAGTAAAAAAACTTCAGGCCCATCTCGCTTCTACCTCCTCTGGCAAAGATCCTTGAACAGATAGTTCAGAGTCATCTATTGGAATTCTTGGAATCTAACAAACGATTCCACGACTCCCAATCCGGCTTCAGAGCAGGCTATATCACTGAGACTGCTCTTCTTGAAGTGGCTGAAAGCGTCCATGAAACTACGGACCAGGGCAACGCAGCAATGCTGGTGCTGCTCGATCTGTCTACGGTCTTCGACACCGTGGCCCATCCGATTTCTCCTAGAGAGACTCAAACTTCTGGGCATTCAGGGTACGGCCCTTGCCTGGATCCGGTCCTTCCTGGAGAACCGGACACAAGTTTTCCTACGTCCCTTTGTCTCTTCCCAGAAGCCCCTTGGTTGTGGGGTGTGAGAAAGCGCCATCTTTCCACATGGTATGCCCCCACTTTTTCCTGAATTGCTGATGTTCTTTGACTGAGTGTGCCCTGGGTACCTGCTAATCAGGAGCCCAGGGACTATGTTCCTTCCCTAAAACTGCATTGATGCCTAAACCCAATTGGCAACTCTGGCCACAGGTAGGTCTCTGGTAAATGGTACCCATTGGTCCCTGCCTTTGCCCTACCTGTAACGCCCCTAAATTTAGTACCTGAATTCCTCAGATCCAGAAACGAAAACAAGAAAGAAGATAAGAAGAAGGACGAAGAGCCGTGCAGAGCTAACAAGAGGACGACGCCCACTGACTTTGCCCCAGCCCTACCGGCCTGTCTCCCCTCGAACCTGCCTACTGCGAAATCCCGGCGTGTCCTGCAGCCAGCAACCTCAACAAACCCGGAGGACCTGCCTGCCTTCACTTATAAAGACTGTGTCTCCTGATAACAGCAGAACTGTTCACCTTTGCAACCTCTGGCAGCAGCCCTAGACCGCGAATCCAGCCCACTCTGCACCCGCCGAACCCGTCCTGAGCTACAGTGGAAAAACACCAAGAGGAGGTCCCCCCCGGCGATCCTGACCCGCGACCTGGTGACTCCTGACCTGCCTCCAGCCGACGCCTGCAGTCGAAATCCAGAAGGCCCCCCTAACCGCCACCGGAGCTGGTAAGAAGATCCGACCCCAAAAGGCACCCCTGCACCCGATGCCCCACGGCCTGGTGTGCCCCAACCAACGGTGCCTAGCCAACCCCCAACTTACCTCTCGAAGTGGTGGTCGCACCCAGAAGCCCTTCGTCTCCCTGCCTGCAGCGCGTTTGCAAACCGGAGGCTCTCCATAGAAAATAACAGGGCGCCCGACGTCGAAACAGCACTCTGCACCCGGCCGCCCTAGTGCCGCTGAGGGTGCACTTTTTGTGCCCAACTGTTTCCCCATTTGCCCTGACCTAAACCCTAGGAGCTTTGCTCCCACAGCCGTGTGGCCTGCTTGCCAGCCGCCACCAACCGGAGGCCCCCTATCCTCCATAGGATAACATTGGGCCTCAACACACTGCACCCTCAGCGGCACTAGGGCGGCCGGGTGCAATCTCAGTGCATCACAGACCTTGGGGGAACCCTTGACTTAACCCCAGAATCCTAACTCCAAAGACCGAGTACTTACCTCGAAACCGATGACCTGTTTTTCCTCATAGGAGAACATTGACACTTTTTTTTTCTCCCAAAAAGTTTCTAAGTGTCGACTTTTGAAAACTAAGAATATTCGTTAAAAATCGCACAAATAACCAAATCGTATTCTTTCAACTGTTTGCAGGAAATGTCCCAGTGCTGAGTCTAGGTACCCAGCACTGAATAGGAAAAGTAACTTACCTGTGAATTGAATTTCCTTCCATAGGATAACATTGGTGGTTCTCTGTGAAAAAGTTTCTAAGTGTCCACTTTTGAAATACAAGAATATTCTTTAAAAATCGTACCTCCAGCCAAAACGCATTTTCTCAACTGTTTTCAGGAAATGTCCCGGTGCTGAATCTAGGATCCAGCACTGTGGTAGAAAAAGTAATCCGAAAAGTAATTATCTGCATTTTTCTTAAAAAGCCTATTGATTCATATGTATTGAGTGTACTAAGTATTGGATTGCCTTGCAACCCCTGTAACTCGAATTACATACCAAGTCTACTGTATATTGAAAGTATTCAACAACAGCATCTTAAACCTGTAAAGTATTTTATGCTCAACTGCACCAAGCTTACTTGGCTCTAAAATAAATTAATTGTATATATATTTTTTTTATACAAAAACAATTGGTCTCGAGTTCAGTCTCTGAGTGTGTGAATTCATTTGATGATTGAGTGGGTACAATAAATGCATTAACACTGTCCTCTGATACTGCCTTACTGCTCGACCACACTACCACAAATAGAGAGTAAGGTTCTATCTAACTTTAACCTCTGCCTACCTCTGGGGACTGCTGGACTCTGTTCACACTGTACCTCACTTTGGTGCAGTATATACAGAGCCACTTTTTTACATGGGGTCCCCCAGGGTTCGGCACTGAGCCCTCTCCTATTCAATGCCTATCTCTCCCCACTTGCAGCTCTGATTGAATCCCTGGGGGTGAAGGTGGTTTCCTACGCTGACGATACCCAGCTTCTGTTTTCTTTTAAAGAACATTCAGAGGCTGCTTTTAATAACTTCAGAAACTGTCTAAGTGACATCTTGGCCTGGATGACCCAAAACTGTCTAAAATTGAACTCAGAAAAAACCAAGGTGCTATTCTTCAATCAACAGGCCACTCCATCCTCTAGGCTTTGGTGGCCGCAGGAATTGAACCCCCCTCCTGAGCCTGTAGAAACTTGGGTTTCAGATTTGATAATGCCCTTTCTTGCAAGTCCCAGATTTGGCAAGTCTCTTCCTCCTGCTTCGGGAAACTCCGTATCCTGTGGAAATGTCTCCACTTCCTCCCGATGGACTGCAGGTGGACGGTGGTTCTTGCCTTTATTACATCCCATCTGGACTATGCCAACAGTCTGTACTTGAGTCTCCCTGCACATCTGATTCGCAGACTGCAGATGATACAGAATGCAGCGGCCAGATTGATTTGCAAGGTGCCTTATCGACACTCCATCACACCCCACCTAAGAAGCCTCCACTGGCTACCCGTCATAAGGAGAATAGAATTCAAGGCACTCGCCCTGGCCTACAGAGCAACCTGGGGCTGTGGCCCGGCCTACTTGAGAGTTGGACTCCAATACTATCGGCATGACTGGGTCCTGAGATCTAACCACCTGCAGCTCCTCACCACCCCCTGCTTTCGCAAGGCGAGTGTAGGCGGCAGAGCTTATGCAGTTAGGACCACTAAACTGTGGAATACAATGCCGCTCCCTCTCCGTCTGACCGAACCTGAACCCGCCTTCAGACCAGCTCTAAAAACCTGGCTATTCAACCGTCACTAAGCCTACTAGCGCACTGTGTCTCTCAACTGCCTTAGCGCCGGGACACCTCCGCTGGAGGTAGCTGCGCGCTCTACAAACTCCAAATATATAAGTGCAGCATAGCATAATTAATTTTCTTGTCCTTCAGAAGTTTCGTTTGTAGAAAAATGCGTGGCATGTCATCATTTGTGTTAATTTTGAGTAAATCAAAAACTCTCTCTCTTGATCTGTTCTCTTGTTATCTTGAGCCAGCCAGAGCACATTGTCTCTAACTCAGTAATTAAATAGTTTGGCACTTTCTGGCCTGGGAGATGTCCCAGATGGGGACCTCAGATCAGGGAATCATGCACCCTTTCTATTATGAATACTTTAGAAATAAATTTCTTACCGTAAAGGTCTGCTTAGGTGAGGTGTGACTCCACAAATATTTCCAGTTTGCAAATAGCTGTGGTTTCCACAAGTCCTAATATAATTGTTCAGTCTGCACCTTGCTTGTAATTCCTCAATCTTGATTTCCAGAATCGGTGCTATTTGGGTGATTTTTTTTTTTTTTTCCTTCTTCTTCCCCCCCAGTATGGCCGGTGGTGTATGCCTTAGTCAGAAACCAGTTTGGCCATGTCTATCCTTACTGCATGCTTACCAGTTTATTCCCCGAGATGATCTTTCTAAGGAACATTGTGTTAATGTTAATGTCTATTGACATGGACCTGTTGCTCATCTCTTTATCTCTAGAAGCAGTGGGTTTACTTTGCTGTCTTCTGGGTGTGTGAAGGGCCTTTGCGTCTTCTATGCTGCCGTTCATAATCTCCTCATTGCTCCTAAAATCGAAGGTCAATTTGCTTAGTCTGGTGCTCATCCCCCCCTCTGCCCCCCTTTTTAGGTCGAGCGCACATGCGCTGCTCTAGGAGATGACCTTTTGGAATCGGTCTGCACTTTTCTGACACTTGTGCATGTGGCGGCATCCACCTTGCGGGAGCGAGCATCGGCGCGCAAGGCGCCATGTGGTCTGTATCATGTTTCAATTAGCGTGGCTCCTCCGCCCCTTGCCTGCACAGTCTCCTCGCAACGTTGCGCTCCCTGCATGCCTGCTACTCCACGTCTCCACAGCCTCCCTACCCACACCCCTCTCCTTGCAACAGCGCCCCCCATCCCCGCCCCCCGACTTGCAAACTCTGGGTCTGCTCGTCGTTTGTAGTTCAGTTCGCTGCACAAGCCTCGGTGTGTGCACTCCAGTCCCCTCCCTGCTGTCACTGCCCCCGGGGCCTCACAGCAGCCCAGGGGTGGACGGCTGTATCCGATGGCCAAAGTTCTCCCACAAGTACCACGTCTAGGTGTGTGTGTGTGTGTGTGTGCGCGCACGACTGTCTGCTGAAACTTTGAAGGCTTTCGTGCAGCGGCACATAACGAGCAGTGCCCCCTGCTTGTGCAGACGCTGCCATACATGTACAATCGCCGCCCTGCGCTCGCTGTACTCTGACAAGGCTTCCTCCTACTCCCACAGAAGAAGTGCAAAGCCGGGGGTGCCCCTCCCCACGTGACATCCTCTCGCCTGCTACTATTCTCATGTATGTGGGCTCTGTAACCCTTTCCCGTCTGTAGACACGTCACCCCAGGCACCGCGTATGCACATGGGACTTTGATATGTGTAAAAGATGTTTGTTTTCGCCACGACTTGTCTCGTGATATTAATACCGCGTCTCGGTTGTTTAGTTTGCTCCTCCACTTTCACCCGGATGTGCAGTCTGGCAGGCGGGTCCTCTTCAGGAATGGTAACGTTTTTCTAATGAAAGCATGACCGGGAGAGGACACTTCTCGAGTTTGAAATGTACCTTGAGTCTGATGGGTAGAGAAGCTGGGAGTGGTGTCCCGGGGCAGAAGAGTCCCCAGAGCAGCCTCCCACTCTGCCATGCCACGACTGCCAACCTCGCAGGCCACGGCTGCCGCAGACATGGCTCCCCTCCCCCTTTTATTAACCGTGCACCTTAGTGAAACCGTGCACTTCAAGTGACTTACTAATAGTGCACCTTAGTGAGTTACTCACCTATTCCTAAAGTGCCTAAATGCAAGGCTTTCTAATGGGGAGTGTCGGACGCTTCACGTGTCATTCATTAGCTGTGTCCCCGCATCAGACCAGCCTCTGGGGACCAGACAAAATGGTTGAGTTGATATTCATGCAGTCTCACAGCTGGGGATTCTCACGTTTCAAGTCATGGAGAATTTGCGTAATTTATTGGCTGAAACATTCTTGTTTATCTTGTGGCTTCATGTGTCTGGAATTCCAGCGTTGGTGTGGGACACTAGCGTCCCACTGAGTCTTGTAAACTGTTCCGGTTTGCAGTTCATGACCTATGACCCAAGGCCTCTCTCACTTGCATCCTTTCCACTCAAGGTGCAAGAGGCATCCTTTTACCCCTCTGCCAGAAACAAGGTGGGTGCACATAGCTTCATCTCTGGTTCTTCTGATTCCCTGCTGTCTGGTTTTATTCAAGGGAGGGTATCTGAACTCAGTAACTTCAGTAGGCCCACCTTAATTCTTCTCTCATTGGCTGAGCCTCGGGCAGGCAGCAACTTGGAGTCACTCTGTGATTGGCTGAAACTGTGACAGCTGTAAATAGCTACCTCGGTGCACGAACTAGACTAGCCCCGGGGCACAGTCAGACTGGCGCTGGACAGATGGAACAAAGACCATCCAGGACACTCCGGAAGGTAGTTGATGATTATCAGACCGTTTTCATATAATTATTTTGGTTTTTGTGACACATTGGCTATTCTCATAATGTGTTGCATGGCTAAACACTTATAAGGTCCCAAAGGCGAGTCCTATTGGCTATGCCAATGCTTGTTGAACTACTTGTTCTGGCTGAACAGTATTCACAAAAGCAAGGAAACACCAATCTTAAGCAGTGTAGCACTTAGAAAACTTTATTTGCCTGCTAGCAGTGAAGTTGCCCCTGCTTCATCCTCCTGTCTGCTCTAGCATGTAGCTTTCTGATGCCGTGCCTACTGTGCTAACTGCGCTTTTTAGATCTGTACTATTGTTTGGGCAGTGACCATCAGGGCTTTAGGAGCTCTCTGTTCAAGGTTAGTAGAATTCACCACCTTGCAGTGTTTGCAGGGAGAAGCTCTTCAGGTAGCAGTATACTCCCTCGTCATTACCCTCTTAAATTATTGTTTTTTGCTTGCGCCCCATTAGGGGGGCGCTCTTCTGCCCATTCTCTTCGGGTTATGCACTTAAGTTGACCGATTTTTGACCCTGGGCTTCTTGCACAGAGTGGAAAGTCAGATGTCCTTTATAGGAAAGTGTCCCTTTTTGGCATGGTCACCCCACCACTTATTGCCTGGTAAATGATGTGATTTTTGACTGGAAGTGTACTGTGTTCCTGATAACCAGGTCCCCAGTGCCAGAGCTCTTTCCCAAAACAGTACAATTGTGACCCCCCACACTCCCACCACATTTGGCAAAACCTTTGGCACCCTCGGTAAGTCCCTAGTAAATGATACCCTGGCACTTAGGGCCTGAGGTACTAAAGATGGCCCCTAAGGGCTGAAGCACGAATATTGTGCCATCCTAAGGGACCCCTCACCAAGCCCATGTGAGTCTGCCATTGCAGGCTGGGTGTCTTGATGCTGACAAAAGTGAAAATACGACATGTCACATCCCTGTGTGCCATGTCCCCTACCACTACATATGTTTGTAAGTCACCCCTAAGGCAGGGTGCTGAATATTACATGTGAAGGCATGCCTGCATGAGCAGATGTGCCCCTGTTCTGGGCAGTCCTATTGCTGCCATTTCAAGTGACAAGGGAAGCCATTTTAAAACATGCTGAACACTGGTGAAATTGAGTTCCCCAGCTGCATGATGGCTTCGCTGAAATTAGGGATGTTTGGTATCGAACATCTCGTATTGGTAAACCCAAACTTATGCCATGATTTTATTTACCAATACATGCACCTAGAGGGCACCGTAGAGGTGCCCCCTGAAAGCCTACCAGCCTCTGGTGTCCTTGCTGAGTAGTTTCTGCCAGGCTGCAACCCAAGATGCTGTTCTGACCTCCTACGGTGAGATTCTTTGCTCTCATGAGACCCAGATCAAAAGGCTTTCTAGGAAGAGTGTGTAACACCCCCTCCCACAGGATGACCTGGTGACTTGCCTCCTTGGGCCGGCGAGCTTCAAAGAAGCTGCCCCCTTTGAAATGCAAACCTGGCTCCCCTCAAAGGAGAGGAAGCCCCCTCCCCCTTTATAGAGCCCCATTGGCAACAAGGCTGAAAAATTAGCTAGTCGGGGGTGGTACTAGCCTGGAGGTGGCATGCTTACCTAAGGCAGGCTACTGTGAGGTGCACATTATTTTTCAGAAGTAGCCATCTTTGTGATGACATACTTAGGAATTCTGTGATCGAGTTATGCCCACTTCCCACAGGAAGTGGTCGTATAGGAGGCGTAGTGACCCCAAGGGTCAGTAGCCCATTGGCTACTGTCCTACACTCCCCTAACACCCAACACCCCTTAATTCAGTGTTTAGGGCAGTCCCTGGCACAGGAGAAGCAGATCCTGACGATGAGAAGAGAGGACACTAAAGAGCCGCAAAAGCTGAGAAGAGTAGAAGCAGCTGACCTGGTACCAACCCTGCCGGCCTGTCTGCATCCCTCGTCGAAAAGGGCACTAAAGTCAACTTGTCCTGCAGCTGTGACTCAAGAAACTTGGGAGGACAGCGGACTTGTTCTAAAGAATCTCCAAAAGAGAATACTGAGGCCTCCGGAACCACCAAAAACCGTCACCTGAAGCCACCACTGCACCCGTCGCCTCCTGCCCGAGCTGAAGTGGGCCACCGGTGCTAACAAGGTTCCCCAGCCTTCCAGAGATCAAGTCCATCATGGTTTCACCTCTCCTGGAATCCCCTGCAGCCGCTGCATACTGGCCTCCTCAACCGCGACTGCTCCGGTAAGGAAAAACCTGACGTCTAAGTACACCCCTGCACCAGTCGCCACTGGGCCTAGGAGAAGAGGATCAAAGGTCCGCCCCCCTCCTTAACAAACATCGCAACCCCCGAGCATTACGAGCCCTGAGCCTACTTGCTGGTACAACCTGACTGGCCTCCAAGCCAGAGCCTTGAGTCTCTTTTTAGTGACCGATCCCCATTGAAACGCATTGGGTTCCTGAATCTGATCTGCACCCAGCAGCCCTTGTGCCGCTGGTGGTTTACTGTTTGTGCTGCCTTAGACCTTGTCCACCACTCACCTTAACTCCTGATGATTGGTCCTGGAAGTTGATGTACTGTACCAGTTTTCAGAACTTGTTCTTCCTTCCATTGGATAACAGTGCAGAACTTAGAAATTGCACTGTGTTCACTTTTTTAAGTGAAAAGAATTTATATTTAAAAACTTACTTACCTGAACGTTTTTTCTCTGATGCCAAATAGTATATAAATGTACTTGGTATTTTTATAAATAGGTGTGGATCTCTGTCTTGAGTCGAGTTGCCATTTATTAATCATTGTGTGTCTTATAAAAATGTCTTGCACTCCTCTGTTAAGCCTAAGACTGCTCAATGTTTCCCCCCCCCCTAATAGAGCACTTTGAATTGTATAGCATGCTCCTGTCCATAAGGGAACACCTGCACTCTTTACATGGTATAGCAACTTATTGATATACCACATGAAGAGCCAGCTTCCTACATCCTTCACAATGCTTGTATCAGTCCTTTCCGGTACACGCAGCCTGACTGATTGTCCGTCCCTACCCCCTCCCCCCCCGTTCGTCTCCTCCACTGTGGGCCACCTGCTGATGACCAGGTGCCGAGCAGCGTTCACCCGAACGGCCAAGCAGCCTCTGTGGTCCCAAGATGATGTCCAGGTCCCGTCTCTGCTTGACTGTCCTTGTGCCAGTAGCAAGTCCATACCATTTATCCTTCCACCATCCACTGTTGCTCCTATTGTCAGCTGGGAGTCACATCAGCTGCACACCCAGCTTGGTGGTTAAGACCTGGACAATCCCTCAGGTTCTCTTGCAGGCGCAGTCTCTCACTGGCCTCAAAGGGAGCTTAAAGCAGTGACTCAACCTGCCATCTTTACTTTTACACGGTCCACACTGACTCCAGCTAGGCACACTGCCTATTAACAGGCACCTCTGTCTTAAGTATTTCCTTTAGGGACCAGGATGTCTATTTCCGGGTTTAGCTACAAGACTGAGAGCTCAGCTTATAGGTGGTTATTGCTCATAGCATCTAGTCACACCACGTCTGTCCACATTTGTGTGAATTTCCCAAGTCTTGTGACCCCATATCTGGTCAAAAATGTAAAAATTGTAGTTTGTGGTGTACTTCTTTATTTATTCAGTTCCTCACTTTCTGTAGCTTCATTGTGGCAACATTACTGTACTCTTCAAATGAAGGATGAAAAGCTGGTTCTTGGGCCAGTTATGTTGATCATTATGTGAATGGTTGGTTGGTCTTCTGATACTCAGTTACACCCTGTATTTAGTAGCTGTAACCTTTACTGTTCAGAAGAAGCCCTTGCAAAGTCAATTTTAAATGTAACGTGCTAAGGCATGTAACGTTAGCATATTACAGCGACACATAGGAGGGAGCCAGCAGGAGCAGACAAAGCTATTGTTGTAAAGCAGTATCTCATGCTATTCAGTCCAAGCCAATATTAGGTGAGAGGGGAGTGCTGCACTGCTCAGGGCAAGATGTGACAAAGCTTCAAGCAACTTAAGTCATGTAACAATTGCACTGCCAGGAGGACGATGCAAATGTCTAAAACCACCAATCCTTTACACATGCAGAGCAACCACAAAAGCCTACAAAATGAGGTGGTAGAACCTACAGTACAAACTGTAGTGAGCAGTGAAAAAATCCTAGTCTCAAAACTGACACTCATGCGGAGTACAAAATGATTTTTACTGAAAATGTAACCACAGCTAGTCACTCTACCCTACGGTCATGTTCATAATTATCTTGGAGGGGGGCATATTTCATTAGCAAAGTAGAAATAATAGTAGTTCCTACCTCATAATAAATGGTAATTTGAAGACCACGAGTAAAAAACGTAGGAGAGTTACGTCCACAAATGTGTACTAGGTTTGGACACTGTTTTTCAGAGGCTATCTTGTATCTTTAGAAAAGCACCTGATCATCTTCGAACCATTGTACTCTACTGCAAGTGTTTGTAAATCAAGATTGACACATTATCACTGCGGCCAGTCGAACCCAAGATTTACTCTTGCCAATAGTTGAAAAGGGGCAGACCCTCCGCTCGCTCAATGTGTTGTTAGCAGTATTTCTGTTTGACAGCTGTACTGTCAAAATTTAGTCTGAAAATGATTCAAACTTTGAACAAACTGTAATGAAGCTGCATTTCCCCTTATTAATGGCCTTCCTGTCCATAAGCGTAACCTCTGTTATGGAGGCCACATTTTTTAAAAACAGTTAGGTTTGCGAAATATTTACCGAATTCGTAACCTGATTTGCCAATTTAATTTTTGGGTTCAACTGGCCGCAGTGATAATGTGCCAATCTTGATTTACTAACACTTGCAGTAGAGTACAATGGTTCGAAGATTATCAGGTGCTTTTCTAAAGATACAAGATAGCCTCTGAAAAACATTGTCCAAACCTAGTACACATTTGTGGACATAACTCTCCTACGTTTTTTACTCGTGGTCTTCAAATTACCATTTTTTACGAGGTAAGAACTACAATTATTTCTATTTTGCTAATGAAATATGTCCCCCTCACCCCCCCCCCCCCCCCCACCCCACCCCACCAAGATCATTATGAACATGACCGTAGGGTAGAGTGACTAGCTGTGGTTACATTTCCAGTAAAAAATCATTTTGTACTACGCATGAGTGTCAGTTTTGAGACTAGGATTTCTTTCACTGCTCACTACAGTTTGTACTGTAGGTTCTACCACCTCATTATTATTTTGTAGGCTTTTGTGGTTGCTCTGCATGTGTAAAGGATTGGTGGTTTTAGACATTTGCGTCGTCCTCCTGGCAGTGCAATTGTTACATGACTTAAGTTGCTTAATGTAGGTAGCCAGTGTGGCCTCAACCCTTTGGCAGGACGTTCCTTTGCTTTATTCATATGGATGACTTGGTGTGTATCTTGTTTTGAAGTCCAACTAAATAAACTTCCATGTCTAAAGTTATCCACCTAATAAGCACTTTATTCTAGATTTAGTAACCAACTACAAATATGCAGGTTCAACTGTGGTCTTTCTCAACCAGTTGTCCTATCCCTTACTCTTTACGTACCGAATATATTTGACTTGAGAATTTTGGTTATCCATACCAGGTTTTTTCTTTCAAGCATTCATGCAATGGCGCAGTGTTCCGGTACATATGAGACTGTTCAAGTTGTGCTTGTTGACTCCTCTCAGTAGAAAAAGATGCAATATTTACAGGTGTATTAAGTTTGAAACACATTCTTAAGGGTTGATACTTTAATCGGGTAATGCTAGAAATGGCAGAATTCCTACAGTACCAAGTCTTTTTCTTTTATTTTATGTAAGGTGTTTTTTTTTTAGGGCACTTGTGTAATTTGTTAGTGTTGTTTTTGGATTCCTTCGTAAATATTAAATTTCGTTGATGGAAGACGTTCTCTGATTGTCCACCACTAGATTAAAATGAGAAATTAAAAAAATCAAAACTTTCTTGAACATCTTCCACTGCCAGTAGATCTAGACCAGCCACCGTCTTCATCCAGGGAACTTGTGCAGTAGGTAGAGAGGCTCCTTTGTTGAGAGACACATTGACCTGTCCTAGCTCTACAAAGGGGGCAGGCATATTATGATCCATATAGGAATAGGAAAGCGTTGTCTTAATCTTACACTCTTATGATCGAAACTGGTTCCTCCCTTACTTTGCAGAAGTTTGTAACCCTGATTATAGATTTGTTCTGGCAGCTGGTTTTTTCTGCCTGTGGTCAGGCGGACTTTATGGACTCGGTCCCTGTTCCACTTTTGGATTTTTATAAAACCTATCCTATACCTACAGTTTTTTGGGGGGAATCCAGGACTACCCAGGCACACATTGCCTTGGTTTGTGATGCCTTGGGTCTTCACCAAGTTTCTAGACGTGGTGGCAGGCTTTTAGACAGCATGTTTTCCTAAATATTAGTTTGAGAGCAATATGGCTTAAACACACACCCCACACACACTTTTCTGTTTAAGTGTGGGTACTTAATGAACTACTCCAAATCCTCTTCTGGACTCCAGTCTGACAACATCCAAATCGGTAACCGAGCTCCCAAGCATTGGATCACCATTCAAGCAATGAGATCCTGCCAGCCGGGTGGCTTCAGAGGTTTCTGGAATTACGCATGTCCTTCATATGGGTGGCACACCATGCAAAGCTCCACATGCATACCCTGCTGCGTCCACAGCTTGATCCCCCACTGACATCTCTGGTTATGCAAAGGGTGGGTGAATGGTAGGGGCATGTAGCATGGATCTCTTGATTTGTATTTTGTATGACTAATTGCATTTCTGCTCATAAACATGTTGGCGTTAAAGGCCGTCTTCCTGTCATCAAAGGTTACCTGTGGAGAGGTTTGTGTGGTTCAGAATCTTTGAGAATTTCACCAAAGTTCTCTGTCAAAAACTAGTACCACTCACTGCAGCTCTTCTGACTGGTATTGCCTCTGAATTTAAAAAATAATTACCCGTATTTCCTTTACTAGGAGTCAATTCTTCCTAGTTCCAGTTAATACAATACAAAGTGTCTGCATGCCCTAGTCTTCCACCATAGAAATCTTCAACTCCATCTCCAATCTCCGGGAAAACTGTTAGGAAAACATCCTGCTGTGTTCCCAAGCCACCCCTTCAGGTAGGCCCGGCTATGAACAGTCAGGGTGGTATTTAATGTCTGGAATGACACTGGACTCCCAGTAATGAAACTAACAGTAAGTAATGTAACCATTTTGTTTCTCATCTTCCATGTTCACTCATTACACTGAGGAATAACCAAGCCAGCCGTAGACTGACCGTTTTGATAAGGAACAAAGAAATTAATGGAGACTAAAATAATGTCTGCGAATTCCTGAACCAAAATCAGCAGGATTTGTCTCTTCACTGTACATATTATGCTTGGCAAAAGTGGCTGGTGTCACCCATAAGATTGGGATAACCAAAGGTTAAAATGGAGGCTTCCTTAAAAGACCAACAGTAGATCCCACACGGAAACAAAGGACAGACTTTGGGATTGGGAAAAGGCAAAATCTTTTTAATAGACCTAGGATTTACCATCCTATGCACAACCTCAAGGTTCCTGAAAAGCTTTAGTGGAAGTCTACTGAATGCAAAGGATAGAGCGGACAGTGGCCATCTGGAAACCTTCCTGAAAGAAAGACTGAATATACACACCCTTTCATGACTGTGGATCCATAACCTGTTAAAGAAGGCCATTGATGTAAGTGTTTAAAAGCAGACTGAAATCTAGAAGCTTGGACAACAATTGCTAGTCCTCTGGATAAATCCCTGTTCTACTAATCAACCAACTCCAGATCCAGGCCAATGAGCGGAGACTCGCCAAAGCTACCTGTGTCAGATTAGGGTGTTTTGGAGCAGGAGAAAGGGTTAGAAACTCCCCCTTTTGGGCAAGTCAACAGTAGCAACAGAAGAAACTAGTGAGTGGGGGACATGCTGGAGCCGTTGCGATAATCTTAGCTCCCTTCCTTCATGTTTCAGAATGCTTGGTCAGTGTGTCTGGACCACTGAGGCCAGGCATGAGATTCTGTAGCCGAATCCCTCTTCCCCCTTATAGGCTGGATTCATTTTAGTCCGGGAACCTTTCTGATCAGGGAAATTCTCACACATCCATTATGAGATCTATTAAGGAACCTAATTTCTCACACCGGATTATTGTGTTTTTTTTTTTTTTTTTTTACTTCATCAACACTGTCTGGATCTAACCATCGGTCTGTTTCAGGGGTGTGGAATTCCTATTGCCCTCACCCAGAGGACATATTTGGGGGTTATGGGAGCCTTTTTCGTAGACTAGTAGGCCCAGCCTCCTGAAGCACAAAACCTTTGACAATTTACAGTACGGGCCTGTGAAAGGTGTTTCTGCAAATAAAGCAAGATTGTATTTGTATGTGTAAATGATTCAAACTTGTGTAAATGATTCATTAATGCAAAGCATCTGTATTATGGCCAGCGCTGCAAGGAAAGGAGGTGAGCTGTTCAGCTTTCATTACTGCCTGTGGTTCAAAATGTTGCACTTTGAAGCTACTTATGTTGCCTGATTATATGCAGAATCCTGAAAACAAGGCTGGTTATTTTTTGCTTTCATAAAATGTTTTACAAAAATGTCTTGAGTGTTTTGCTAAACAGTTGCACAACTTTAGAGAACATTTGTGAGACCTCTTTAAGTAAAATGTTCGATGCAGGCCAATATTTAAAAACAAATTTTGAGGGTGAATCGTAATTTCTTTTTTGAACAAAAAATGAATTAGGAGGCTAAATTCTTAAAGACAAACACAAAAGTGCACCTGCAGATTTCCTTGCATTGGTGCAGATTTCAGTTTTTCAGGAATTGACAAAAGGTTACTAGAGTGTGCCTTGCAGCCATACTCGTGACGCATTGGTGAATACCATTTTTGCATGATCAAATATACATGGTGGTAGGTTCAAATTCCTGTGGGTCCACTTCAACTTTTATTCTTCTGAAGTTAACCTGAGTACCATTGAGTTGGGTAACAAAAAACATTTCTTGTTTCAGTAACCAGAACCTAGGGTGAACATGTGGTTTACAAATACACGTGTTATATTTGCTCATTGGAAAAAATGCAGAGCGATTTCAAATCAAATTCACTTTTTCAACCCCCAGGGATCCCCAAAGCGTTCTACTCCTGCCCTTTTCAGGAGTAAAATGCCAACCTTTTATAGGGTGGTGAGAGATTGGAGAGGAGGCTGGTGAATACCCTTCAACATGCTAGTTTATCGTTGTGCACAGAATCGCCGGGCATTCTAACCCAGGCATACTGCTTCCCACCTACTTTCAGCTCCTGTATGTATATTTGCTGAAATATTGGAAAATCTGAGACTTGCTAAAATCAAAATCCTAATGTTAGTGTAATCTGAGAAGCTGTTATCAGAGCTCTGATCAAATGAAAATGTTGCCATAATTTGTCACCACACTATATGGCCCATGAATTTGCAAATCGCTATGGGAATGCAGGTAATTCACTACCAAGTGAAAGGTGGAGTCTGCAATTTTCGCCAAGGCCTAAGAACAAGTTCCCCCCGTCTGTTGTAAGAATTTACTGTCATCGTACGTCCGGATTGTGACTCTCTTCATCTCCATTGCAGGTGCAAATCCCAAGAGTTAAAACAGTTGCGAAATGTCTTCTTGTAGTGGCTAACAACCCTGAAACTTTTGAGCTTCAAGTGATGCCCCTGAACCGGTTGCCCTGGCATCCATGGTCAGCAGTAGTCGGAGTTGGGCATTAGAGTTGAGAAGAACCCCCTTCTAAAGTAGCTTGCTTTTGATGACATTAAATAAAGGATTGAAATTATAAGTCCTGAAATATTGATGTCCGTTGAGGAGTATGTGCTTCGTAGTACATTCTATAGACTATGGAACCACCACAAAAGCATTTGCTGATTTGGAACTAATAAGGCAATGATACGAAGAAACAACATGACTTTCCTCCTGTCCATCAAAGTCTGTTCTCCTGATGAGGGGCTCAACCTGTTTTCGAGGTGTGGATTTAGGAAAATGCCAGTCTTGTGTAAGAAACCCAATAGAGGAGCCATTGCTTGGCTAAAAACCAATTAGGTGTCTAGGGGGTTGGCTAGATCCAAAGGAGAACTCTGAATCGTAAAGGACACTCCACTGAAAACCTCAAATCATCGACTCTACTTTAAAGGGGCTTGGCAGTGAGTCTATAGAAGCCAGGAATTGTCCTTACTGTGCTGATCGGTGGGAATTACTTTTTTTTTTTTTTTTTGGCAGTCCATCTTCCACTGTTTTATTCGGATCCCAGGAGTTGACTTTTTTTCAGCTCTAGGATGGGACGAACACCCATCCTTTAAAATTCTCCACTAGGAACAGAATGCAGTAACCCTTTCGGACCCTTGTTAATGTGTGGAAACTAGAGTCACTGCTTTCTTCTGCAGTACGGGAGAAATGCCTCCCTTCAGAGTCTCTGCCTTGGATCTGGTTCTGGGCACAAGAGTTTGTACTAGTCCTCAATATGGAGGTATGAAGACAAGACAGTCACTAGCATAATCTTTTCATATGATGTCTTTACCGGTTTCTTGGGTAATAGCGCCCTAACTGGACCAGAGTTCTCCACTGGATTACAACGGTTGCTGTTTTTGCCAGTAATCCTGGGGCCACCCTGTTACCTGGTGGGGGTAACGTGTGCCTGATGGTAGGAAGAGAAAATGATCTTGCTGGTGTCACCCATGGATGTAGTGTAGAGTGAGAAATGTACAGAGTTAATTCGTTTTTAGTACTGTCCACTGTAACTGTGTAGGAGTTAAGTAGACGAGAGGATGCGCTTCAGAAATGTAGGGGGTGAAATATTGATGCTACGTCTGTGATGCCTAGTAAGGTGAGTGAGGGTAGTAGTTTAGAATGGATTACAGGCTGCACATGGGTCGAGGTCGATGGATTGAGGAAGGGTGGTTGGGTTCAGCAGTGGGGATAAGGTGGATTATTGCAAGTGCAGTTTCCATTAAATAACAGTACAGAAACCTGACTGGAGGAGATCAAGTAGATTGTTAGAGGATGCATAGTGTGAGGCAAAGATCAGTTATTTTAGTCTGTTTATAAAACGGTGCGAGATAGTTATGGAGGGAAGATGGGTACACAGCTTTTTTTTTTTTAATCCCATTTGAGGTGGAAGTGAGAGGTAAAAAAATCTACAATTGGGTACATTCCAGATGTGAGGGAAATAATTGAACAGATCAGACGAAGAAGACTACTTGGTGAGAAAGCAAGAGGATGGTGAAA
This sequence comes from Calotriton arnoldi, assembly GCA_963921515.1. Classification (NCBI taxonomy): domain Eukaryota; kingdom Metazoa; phylum Chordata; class Amphibia; order Caudata; family Salamandridae; genus Calotriton; species Calotriton arnoldi. Next base: position 164,544 of record CAWUFW010008241.1, read on the forward strand.
GGATTAAAGAGATCTTCCAAAATTCCAGCACACAGGTGCCATACACATGCTTCTTTGGCCGGGAGTGCTTTCAGAAGAAAGTTTGTTTGGGGCCAGGCAGTTAACCGTGAGAAAATTTCAGTTCTCAGTTAACTGTTAAAAAAAAAATAAAAAAATAAAAAAAATTGAGCACAGTGTTTGTGGACACATTTCGCCGATAGTTGGCTTCTCAAAAAAAAAAAGCTTTGGCAAACAGATGCATACCCTTCCTACGAAAATAGCAAATGTGCTCTAGAATTTGCACCCGCTTACTTTGGAATGACCGCCCGTCTTCCCCCCCCCCCCCCCTTTCTAAATTGTGCTTTCGCTTGCAGATGTGTTAGTAGGTAGAGAGAACGAAGGGAGAATATGGATTAGAACGTGTATTATACACATATCAAACGGATTACTGCAACCCTATGCTTACCATCTGATAAATATGTGGGTTCCCCTCACAACTTATTTAATACGAAGTGTGGATTAAGAGGTTGTTTTTATAGTTGATGGTTGAGTTAGACTGAATGGGATATGGTGGGTGTAAGTGTATCAAGAATAGTGTCCAGTTCATCAAAGATTGCTCCTTCAATGAAAATGTTCTCACAATTTGCAATTACTGATGTGTTTGTAATCAACAAGATAGGATGGCCATTCTCTCAAAACCACCAGCACACCTCCGCTTGCTAATGGGAAAGGACTGGATTTAACCGTAGAATAAAGGTACATTCTTGGACATTCCTCACTGTCATCACCCACCAGAAAACTCACTGTTTGACTTCTGTAGTTGACGAGGGTGCTTGCAAGTTCAGTTAATTGGTAGGGAGGGCGTATTATGTTTCACACCTATGCATTGTAACTGTGTTCAACTCGCTTTATGCAGATGCAAAAGAAGATTCGGTTCTTGATACTTCGTGGCAAGGATACACAAAGTTAACACAAGCCTATGTTTGAAAAAAAGACATGAAAGTGAAATTCATGGTTTAGGCATATTGTAAGACATGGTTCTTAAGGCTAAGGCCATGCACCATTTCCCCATGCTGTTAGTTGTAGACTTCAAGCGTGGTGTGTAAGCTGGGCATTGAGGGTTTGTTTTCATCCAGATTCCGCATGACCGGTTTTGTAACCGAAAACTGACATACTATTGTCTTGGCACTTGAAGTATTGCATTTTGGGTTTTGGAGATAATTATTGGGTATACAGTGAGTATGACCTTTCCAGGTGTTGGTATCTGTCCTTGGAAGTAGTTTTCACTCCACTTAACTCTGACGGTAGGAAATTATAGACCTCTTACAGATTTTGTACCCTGCATAAAAGTATAAGTTTATCCCTGCTTGTTTTTGGATGAATATGTTGTGAAGAATTCCCCTTTTGAATCTGTAATGACCTCTTTCTCTCTTTTGCAGAAGAGGAAGATGGAATCTGGGATAATGGACTTTCCTATGAGTGCCGCACTTTGCTTTTCAAGGCAGTCCACAATCTCCTTGAAAGGTGTTTAATGAACCGTAACTTTGTGCGTATTGGAAAGTGGTTTGTGAAACCCTATGAAAAAGATGAAAAGCCCATCAATAAAAGGTACGTAGATTCGTTTGTTCTGCTCATGGTTCATATATTAAACACAATGGGATGTGCAAGAAAATGTAATCCTATAAATATATAGTAAATTTGGTAAGCACTTGCAGTATTGATATCATTTTATGGCTCCCCTATAAACTCTAGCCTGTTCATTTGTTTATTGGCAAGCTGGCTTTTGTTTACGTTGTTTCCAGTTAGAAACTTGATCCACTTTATAAAAAAAAATGTAAGTCCGAAGTCAGCTGCCCTGGCCGCTGCACCACACCTTATAGAAAGCTTTTAGAGCGGAAATGATTGTTTTTGCTACTTTATGAAAAAGGAAGTCTATGGTAGCAATTTGGTTGCAATAATTTATTAGTTTGATAAATGGATACAGCATGAAGCAGACATACCCACCTAAAACTTCTCAGAACTGAACGTTTTGAAACTTCCTACTACCCTACCAAGTAAGACTCAACCCCATTCTCTCTCGTTGCGATGTCCTCAGTTCTAACTACCACATTTGGATGCTCTATTCCCCTTCTCAAGGCCACATCCCGCCCTTCAAGTCTAGAATATATTTGTTTTTATCTAGAAAAACTAGCCCTTTGTCTCTTTTGGCATGTGCGGCTTCTGTAGTCTTGCTCAAAGTAGACCAGGGGTCCCACAATCTCCTAAACAGTACTATGCTCACTTTGGTATATGCCAGTTTATCATGACTCCGTAACACCCATTTCTTCTACAGGATAAATCTGACTTCTAGCGCCGATTCCTTACCTTAGAATATCCTCAGGCATCAGACTGGATCCGTAAGATTATCGAACAGTTACCCCTGCACACCAGTAGGTGTCGTTCGGCTCTACGTCGGCTCATCCGTGCCAGAAGTGACGTGAGCGGTACCAATGTAGTTGCCACCCCAGTGCGCTGACGCCGGTTCATTCCTTTCTCCGGCAGATAGCGTTGAACCGGTCTGAGCGACCCCATCGCCCCCCACCCCCTTCCCAGTTACTTTATGACTGGCTTTTTTTTCTTCTATGCTTTGCCCGATTTAAAAAAAAAAAAAAAAAAAGCGGCATTTATTTTATTTTTTTTAGAGATTTTCTCCTGGTGTGGGGTATGTCGCCCAAGAAACTGACTGGTTTCGAACCGTATGGGACCTGTCACGGACAAATGTTGGTAATAGACACCCCCTACTTGGAGTTGTGGCTCAGCTCCAAATACCACACACCAAGACCTGCAAGGACTGCAGCGCTATGCATCTGAAGACGATAAGAGCGCTCCCTCAAGTTCCTTGCTGACCTACATTGGTCGACTCTGCCGCACTAGAGGTTTCAATCGCATGGAAGGTTCTGGGGCTGTTCACATTTCTCGACTGTAGTCGTACTCTGAATCATCGGAAGTTGGGGACAGTCCCAATCGGGAGAAATCCAAGAAATCGAAGGTCTTAGACTTTGTTGCGTCAAAGTCTCCTGACAAGACACTGGAGCTTTGGCACACCAGAAGGTGAAACCTGAACCCTGGTCTGCTCCTTGCTACCCCGATTTTTCCCAGAGCTTGAGCGACCTCGAATTTGGGCGGCCCGACCCCTCTGGATCGCCTTTGGGACCCCCAGATGCGAGAAGTGCCCCTACTAAACCCACGCCAGCGGGTTTGCCCTAGTCGCCACTCGGGCCCCATTGATCCCTTGCTGGATCCGGAGCGGAGCTGCTGGTGAGACTGACACCTTCCTTTGTGCCCACTCCAGTACTGGCTCTGCCCCATCTGTATTCCTGACGCAGACACTGAGGCGGAGGTGCGTTGTCAGACGCCAACAAGGTCCATGCTTCCTGAAGCAGAGCCAGTGCCTGGTTTGTTTCATAGGACTGGAGAGGGAGACTAATGGGAGGAGTCTATAGACCCTTATGGTTACCAGCTCCCAGGTGAGAACAGGACAGCTGGTAAAAGGAACTGGCGGAGGTCAGAGGGTTAGACGCCTCATCTGACACTGGCCTGGTCTCTCCTCCTACTGAGGCTACGGATGAGGGAGTCTCTTCAGCAATGGTGGTGCTCAGGGAGGCTGAGGTCTTGGACCTTTAGTTGCCCACAGTGGCAGTCAAGACTGTCTTGATGGAGGTGCTTCAGCCGGGATTCTCATTCTGAGCGCCTACTCTTCTTCAATGAAGCCCCTACAGAGGTCCTACTATGGGCCTGATCCAAGCTCTGCATGCTTGGCTCCTGTGCATAGGGTGATAATCTGCCTCCATCACCCCTCTCCTGAGGACCCCAGTTTCCTTACCCACCACCAACCCACCCCAGATATCTTGGTGGTCCAAGCCTCCACATCCAGGATTAACCCCGGCATATTCCCTACAACTCCACCAGATGGGCAATCCAAGAAGCTGGATAACTTTGGCAAGAGAATGTTCTCTTCCGCCAGCCTAGCTAGCACTGCGGTCGGTGAACACTGCATGCCTATTGGGCCATTATTTCCATTCGATATGGGATTCTGTTGTGGAAGTGCTGCCTATGGTTTCGAAGGAGCCAGAGTCATACTTACCCAGGCTGCTGCTGAATGGCGAGATGCAGCTAAATTCACCATAAGGTGTGGGCTCGACACAACCGACTCACTGGGCAGAGTGATTTCATCGTCTGTGGCCTTGCGGTGCCACGCCTGAATGAGTGATTTGACTTTTTAGGGGGATGTCCAGGCTTCCCTCATGGACATGCCTTTTGATAGCTCTCACCTTTTTGGAAAGGGAGTGCATGGAGCGCTTTAAGAACAGCAGAGCTATAGCCCCTTGCCAACCCTAATCTGCCCTTTGTGGGGTGTGTCGGAAGCCCACTGTCAGCAACATTCTCCTAACACTGTGGTGCCTGGTTGACTTAAATATGTTTTAAGAATCTATAAACCTATTCAATTCTTTGTATTATGGACTGCTGAGAAATTGGTTCTAGTCCGTGGCAAGAGGATGCCAGCATTCTCAAGAATGTAGCAAGCCAAGGTCTTCTTCCCATTATCACTCTGAGATTCCTCCTTATCATATGCGTGATTCTTCCCATATCATACGAGGGAGATATCTCTTGGAGGAAGCATATGTCCACTGCAAACTGGCCGCCTCCTGCAGGATACTTAAACGTACGGTTGGGTTATTTAGACCTCAAATCTTATAGGTATTGACTGTTGGTGCTATTCCCTCATAGGTTGCAAATTCATTCTCTGGTCCCCAGCAGAATGGTCTCCTTTCCTCTGTCAGCATGTTTGTAAGTCGGTGAGCCAAAAATTACTTTTGTGATAGAACTTCTCAACTCCCCTCCTCCAAAACCAAGTTATCCATCATCCCTAACATTGGCATGTTCCCTCTTTAGGAAATGGTCCTAAAGTCACATAGGAGTGGCTTGGAAGCCAACTATGGCGGATGCTTGAGCTTGTCGCTCCGCGCCGGCCCTTCATACATCCTGTTGTTTTAGAAGTCCAGCCTACGCCATATATCGTGGAAGGGTGGTGCTGATTGGGGGAAGGTTTGGTGGATGGACGAGGGGACCCTAGACCCCTGTGGAGCATTGCGGGGTAATAGTGCAGGAATCGAATCGCATGGCTGACTAGGCCGCAAGATGGTGGCCCTGGTCTGTGGGCGGTGAGACCCGGGCCTGGACTGCAACCCTCCCCCCTGGGTTCGTGAAGGAGAGGGGCCAGAAAGGTCCCCGAAGCCTGCAGAGAAGGAAGAGACGCATGCTGGGTGCTCGATCTGCATCTCGCTAGCTCTCCAGGTCGCGGTGGTGAGGGCTGGGACTCGGTGGCTGCCGTGGCGCCCCGGAGGAGCAGAGATCGTAAGTCTGTAGGCTGGGCCTGTTCCCTGAGGTGCGGCTGGCGATAGAACGGGGTCAGCTGTCATTAGCTGCCTCTTGGACCCTGGCGGACCCTGGCTGCTGCGGAGGCCTGCCAGGGCACGTTCGGGAGACCCTGCGAGGCTGGGGTGACGGACAACAGACCCGATCAGGTGAGAGACTTGCGCGGCCTTGGAGGCCCCACCTAAACCCCGTGGAGACTTGAAGCTTGCGTTGCGACCCATTGAGGGTCCCTGGCCTACGGTAGTGAATGGGAGTGGTGGTGGAGGCGTCAATGAACCCATTCCCAGTGCCGCCAACGTCTGGCTGAGCAGTGTGTTGGATGCCCACGCCAGAGGCTCGCTTGTGGATCGCGGGCACTTGAAGGGACAGCCCAACGAAGGGACAAAAGTGATGACTCGGGCGAAGGACCTGGGGGCCCAGCTAAATTCAGCGGGCGAGGTGGAACAGACCAGGACAGGATCCACCCCAGAGTGGCAAGGTTTGCGCCAGTTTAAAGCCACGAGGGGCCCTGGTGGGAGCCCAATGCCCCAAACCCTCATTTCTCCCTAAGGGAACACTGCGGGCCCGGCCTGGCAGACTTGAACTCCTGAGGCATTTAGAAGACTGCCCGCTTGCATACCCATTTGCAATTGCTTATTGCTCTCCACCTCCCTCCAAGCATATACCAAACTGCGGAGAATGGAGGGGCACTAGAAGTAAAAACATTTTCTGATGAATACATCTGCCTGTGGATTCCTCACCTTTTGAATTACCCCTTGCACAACATTCCACGGAAACGTTTTTCCTAACTCTCCCACATCGACTAGGACGTCACAATGGTACGGCTCCGCTCGCGACTCCGCGTGACCGCATCGGAGCCATATGAAGACCTCGACGGCGTGCTGATGTCTGTTCCCTACGCTGTCGACGCGTAACTGTTTTTCCTAGGACTCTCCATTTCTTTGTAGGTTAACATTGTGTCAGTACGATCTATTATTGTAGCAGTGTGATAACTACGCAGATAAAGTCGGGGTTCAAACCTTGTGGGGAATGTGGGAGACACGTCCATCACGGACCCCCACGATGATTGTCTTTGGTGCTTGTCGTCGAGGGATGCTCTTCGTGTCGCCGGATGAACCCGAAGGCCCTCAAGGAAAGAGAAGCAAAGCTGTTCATGCCTCGGGCGAAGAAGCAGAAGAGGGGTCTGAAGAGGTCGAAGTCGCCGACTCAGCACTCCTCAAGGTCATCGAGGAAGCATAAGAAGAAGCGGCATCATGGTTCCAAGCGTCGCTATTCTAAAGAAGAGTCGCCAAAGTTGGGGTCTCCAGTTCAACGGCGTCAAAGGAAGGATGACATCTCACCTTCACCGCAGGTGACTCCGGTGCATTCTCCGACTCCGAGGGATTCCCCGGCGCCCAGGGAAGCAAGTCCTGCGCCTCCGGCCACTCCGCCATCTCTGGCGCTGCAAGCAGAACCAGCCTTGCGACCTAGAACGGCTCCAGATCAGGTGGTTCCAGATCCGTACCCACCTTTTCCGGCTCCAGGTGCAGATCCTTTGCATTTTTAAAATGCAATGTATGGCATGTTTGCCAGGGCGGTTAATCCATCCGGTGTGCCTGGTGGCCCCGTGGGAACGCCTTCCTTTAACATGGGCGTACCCCATCATTATGCCCAGGCACCCTCTATGCCTTTCATGCCAATGACTCCAACTTGGCCTCTCCCGACGCTGATATTCTCGACGCCGATCCCGTCCCAGGAAAGAATAAACTATTCTCCGGCGCCGTCAGGCTCCAGTCCGGTGCCATCTCGACTTTGCGCGGCGCCTCCAACTGCGCCTGAAGGGCCTCCGACGCTGGCTACCGAGTCACCGGCGCCGCATCTGGCGCTGCTGAAGATTCGATCGAGGAGGGAGGCTCAGAGGCTTCTGGAAGAGGGGGAATTTCAGGAGCAGCAGCAAGAAGCGGAAGGGGAGATACTGGATCCCATGAATGTTTTTGAAGGGCTTCAGGAAGCTAGTGGGCTGGACACATCGCCAGAGTGGGAACTCTCTTCTCCCAAAGCTCTTCCTTCTTAGGAGGTTTCTTCCGACCGTTCAGTCATAAGGAATGCTGCTGACCTTCAGGGTTTACAGTTGCCCACTGCAGAGGTCAAATCAAACATCCTAACTGAGGTGCTTCACTCCCCTTCATCAGTGGTGGAACCTTTGCTTCCGTTTAATGAAGCTTTAACAGAACCAATCATGGAAGTTTGGCAGAAACCTAGGTCTGCCCCAGCTGTATCTAGAACAGTGGCAAGATGATATAAAGTTGTGCCTGGGGATCCAGCTTTTTTGTCGACACACCCTTCACCTGAGAGCTTGGTGGTTCAAGCTTCATGTTCTTCTAAGCAATCCTCGGGTTCCTTTTCCTCCACTCCGGGGGATAGGATTAAAAAAAAAAAAATGAGAACTGTCGGCTAAAAATGTCTTCATCGGCCAGTATGGCTTTGAAGTCGACTAACGCCACGTGCAAGTTGGACGCTACATACATGCATTTATGGACTCCGCTAAGGATGTGATTCCTAAACTGCCAGAGTATGTCCAGAGACACTTCGCAGAGGTGCTGTCGGACACTCAAGCTGCAGCCCGTCAGGTGATTCAATCCGGGCTTGATATGGCTGACTCTGTTGCTAGAGTGATGGGTTCATCGGTGGTAATTGGGAGGCACGCCTGGCTGAAAAGGTTCAGGATTCTCTCCGGACGTTCAGGCCACACTCTTGGATCTTCCCTTTGGTGGCTCTAGACTCTTTGGGACCAAGGTGGACTCTGCTCTACATCGTTTTAAAGATAGTAGAGCTACCGCTAAATCTTTAGGTTTGCAATCTCTAGGGATTTTGTATACCGGAGATTTCGGGGCTTTGGGAAGGCTGCTCCATTTTGAGCCAGACAGCAGCAGGAACAACAACAACAACTGAACCCGCTGTATAGATCATACAGAGGGAAGGGAAGAGGTAGTCTGCAAGGATCCGCTTGCCAACAAGTCTCCTCCTCCTCTCCTGTTCCCCTAACTGGTTCCGCAGGGAAGCAGCTCTAGATCCCCCCCATCTTAGAGCATGTTGGACCTGTGGGAGGTCGGATGTCCCATTTTCTACAAAATTGGAAATCGGTTACATCAGATCTTTGGGTTTTAAATCTTGTAGAAAATGGGTACCCCCTTCTTTCCCTCCGCGCCAGGGCTGGTGTTCGGAGTACCATCTGTTGCTCCTGCAACAAGAGGTCCTGGCTTTGCTACAGAAAGGCGCGATAGAGGTTGTTCTAGAGCAGGAAAGGCGTTGGGGATGCTACTCCCAGTAATTCCTGATCCCATAAAAGGATGGACGATTGAGACCGATCCTAGACCTCAGGGTCTTGAATTTGTACCTCAAACAGGAGAAATTCAAGATGTTGACCCTAGCTCGGGTTCTGCTAGTGCTGCAGCAGGAAGACTGGATGGTGTCAATCGATTTTAAAGGATGCTTATTTTTACATTCCCATCCTAGAGTCTCATCGGAAGTATCTCACGTTTTATGGTGGGGTCTCAACACTACCAGTTTGCGGTCCTCCTGTTCGGTCTTACATCCGCACCACAGGTCTTCACAAAGGTGGTGGCGGTGGTAGCAGCACATCTCGGAAGGCCGGGGATTCTGGTTTTCCCCTAACTAGACTGGCTGCGCAAGATAAAGTAGCCAGAGATGGTGCTTCACCATCTGCAAGTAACATGGCTGTTGTTCGACTTGAGTTTTTCGGTGAATCTACCCAAATCTCACCTGGTGCCCTCTCAGCGCAACCTGTTCATAGGGGCTGTACTGGGCACTACTGTGAGTAGTGCTTTCCCGCCTCAGAGGATTCTAGACATCCAAGCTATGATTCCAATGTTTCAAGATAGAGCGGCTGTTCCAGTCCTGAAGGTTCTGCGCCTTTTCGGTCTGTTGGCTTCCTGCATACTGTTGGTCAACCATGTACGCTGGCACACGAGGGCACTTCGGTGGTGCCTCCTCAGGCAGTGGTTTCAACACAATGTGCATCTCGGGGAGGTGGTCAGAATCTCCAGAGACACTGCAGCGGAGCTGTTATGGTGGAACGTTTCAGGCAACCTGTCTCAACCTCCCTCTCCGGTGGCCACAGTGATAACGGATTCCTCCACTCTAGGGTGAGGAGCTCATCTGGGGGATCTGGAGCTCAAAGGCCTTTGGTCTCCAGAGGAAAGATTGTTTCACATAAATCTTCTGGAATTGCGGGTGATACGTTTGGCTCTCAAGGCCTTTCTTCCCTCCCTTTGCAGTCAGTCGGTTCAGGTCCTGATGGACAACACTACTGCGATGTGGTACATCAACAAACTGGGAGGAGTAGGGTTGTATCTTCTTTGCAGAGAGGCTCTGCGACTCTGGTCGTGGGCTCAAGACCATCAGATTTGCGTGATTGCAAATCATCTGGCAGGAGAACTGAATGTGCTTGCGGACAGGTTTTCGGCCGATCACGAGTGGCGTCTCCATCCAGAGGTGGTCCTTCACATTTTCAGGATGTGGGGTTTTCCTCAGTTGGACCTGTTTGCCATTCACGAGTGAACATCATAGAGCATGGGTATGCCCTACTGTGAGAGGCTGGCCTGGTATATGATGTCCACTAATGTAAGTGATATCAAAGGGGATGATGGACGGAGCGTTAGAGCAAATCAAACACTCGCCCCCAGTCAACTGATCTGGGTTTATTCCATCATTCTTTAGCTCACTCCACCACCCCAGTTCAGACATGGCCATATGCAAATCAGTCTGACCCTGTGCCTCATGGGAACAGTCCAGCCCGAACTGCCAAGCCATGTCTACTCTTCATTCTCTGGTGTTGGGATGTGCAGATCAGTTGACTGGGGGTGAGTGTTTGATTGGCTCAAACGTTCCGTCCATCATCCCCTTTTGTATCGCTTTGGTCGCCCTAAGTTGGCGGGGGTATGCCCAGACGTGGGTCCCTTGCTCACTTTGCCACTGGATTCAAGCAAGCCTGGCTGATGACGGCTGAAATGCCAGAAACCGGTCCTAGGATGCTTGTTTCCGGTCCAGGGATGACATGGCTTGGCAGTTCAGAAGATGGAGAGGGCAAATATTTAAGACCTCCTACTCCACATATGCTACAGGTGCAATGATCTGGGTAAAGGCTGGTGTACCCTTCGAACCTCTGCACCCGCTAGTAGACAAAGAAGGTAGATACGTGCTGTTGAAGGGTAAGCTCCTTGGGCAGGACATCATGTTAGGTAGTACATATGCCCCTAATCCATACCAAGTGATATTCCTTAAGAACCTTTCGGCCCCTATGAGGTATTAACGTCTGACATACTGCTGCGGGACAACTTTAATTGTGTTACTGTTATTACCCTAGACTGCTCGCATCCTCCGTTACCGTGCGCCCAGGCCCACCGCACAACAGTCGAATTCTGGGATTGGAGGGGACACTGGGGGCTAGAAGATGTCTGGAGGGCGCAACATGTAGGTGATCGAGACTACTCGTACTACTCTCCCAATGCACTTGGATTGATTTATTCCTGAGCACACCTGGCCTGGGTTGCTCTGTTACCTATACGGAATATCTGTGGTGTACATTCTCAGATCATAGCCCCCTCTTGCTGACCCTCCAGCCCCTGGGGAAACGCCTGCCGATTTTACTATGGCGGCTAAAGCCGTTGATGCTAGAAGATAACCGTTTCAAAGAACCTACAGGCAGTCATAGACACTTTTTTTTTTTTTTGTTAAATATATTTTTATTAACATTTAATTTTAACACAATCGACTGTTGCGGTGGATCAGGTCATAATGCCAGTATATTACAGCAGGTCAATAATTCAGAGGCACATTCAACAAAGCGCTATGTTTACACAGTGAAGTTCAACCATACAATGCAGTTTAGGGAATCCTCTGAATGCGGCCAAACTGGTGCTTTATATCACTAAGCGGCTTGACACTATTGCCTGTGATAAGTCTCTGTCAAATCTGGACCCTCACACCACTTCTTGTCATCTTCCTGGGGGGCAGGGGGGCTGGCACAACCCACCACGCACCTCATTCCACCTGCTCCAGACATTGACCCACTTCCCGGGGCAGCGTCTGTTAGAGTATACCGTCTTTTCTGCTATCATGCATATGTCCATGTCAGCCTCCCAGTCTCTGAGGCACAGTGGAAGCATCGCCCCCCAGTTACGAGCTACATTTCTTTTGACAACAATCAGCCCCAACGTCATCCAGAGTTGTTGTGCGTGTCACTTCTTCCCAAATATTTAGGAGGCACCATTTTGGCGTTGGGGATATCGCAGTCTCCCACACCTCATTCATTTTGGCTACTACCGCTTTCCAATAGGGCTGTATAGCCGGGCATTCCCACATGATATGAAAGAAGGTTCCTCTCTGGCTACACAGTCAGCGACAATTCTCAGTGTCTAATCTACCCATTTTTTTAAGTGTTGTGAAAGAGTAGTAAACCCTATGTAGCGTCTTGAGCTGGATCTGCCTAAACCCCGCCTTAACAGCCACTTCTCTAGGTAAGGCTAATGCTTATGTCCACTCTTCCTTGTCTAGTCTCCCAACTTCTAGTGCCCATTTTTTCTGCTGTAGGAGTGTCTGGCATATTGTGCGTCAGTTTCTTATATGTGAGGGAAGTGGCTTTGCGTGCCATATGGCCGTCGAGTAGACGGTCTTCGAGTGGTGTGTACTCTGTGAGTTCGTCCCCCGTGGGGATTGCAGATTGTAGTGCATGTCTTAATTTCTTTAGTGCGATCCGCGCAGCCCCTCCATCCCATAGTAGAGTCAATAGTTCAGAATTTATTGCTTTAAAATATGCTTCGGGGACCGGGTAGGGCACATTGTGAAGGGCGTAGAGGAAGCAGGGAAGTGCCATCTTGAAGAGGGCCGCCCTCCCTAGCAGCGAGAGTGGGAGCGTCCTCAGTGTTGGACATCTGCCTTCATTTGTTCTAGTGGAGGGAGAAGGTTTTGAGCATATGATAAAGCTGGGTCTGTGGTGGCAAAGCTACCCAGATATGTGAATCCCTCAGTAGCTATTTGAATTTCGCAGCCCTTCGGGAGTACAGGTGTGGCCCCACTCAATATAAAAAGTTGGGATTTCCCCCAATTGATTGCATACCCTGATACTTTCCCGTAATTTTCGATTGTTAGTAACTCTGACTAGGGAGTGTTTGGGTTCCGCCAGACACAGGAGGACGTCGTCCGCATAAAGCGATATTCTGTCCTCCCACTGCAGGGTCCATCGCAGCCCTCGCAGTATGGGATCTACTCGTATCCAAACGGCCAGTGGTTCCAAGACCAGGGCAAAAAGGAGGAGAGATAGTGGGCAGCCTTGGCGGGTGCCGCGCCGCAATGGAAAGGTCTGGGAGGTTTCCATATTGACTGCCACTTGTGCGAGGGGCTCTGAATATAGGAGGCGTATCCAGCCCAGAAAACGTGATCCAAACCCCTGTTTTGCAAGTACTTGAAATAGGAATGGCCATTCTATGGTATCAAACGCTATTCTGGCGTCTAGGGATAAGCTCACCGCATCTTCCTGTATGTGTCGTGCTCTACTGAGCACTGCATGGAGCCTCCTTAAGTTGAGCGCGGTGCACCTCCCTGGCATGAATCCCGACTGATCCGGGTGTATCAAGCTGGTGACTACTTTCACCAACCGGGAGGCTAAAAGTTTAGCCAAGACTTTTTGGTTTCGACATTTAGGAGCAATATGGGTCTATATGAGGCACACTCCCCTGGGGGTTTCCCAGCTTTGTGGATGAGTATTGTGGCTGTGCGCTGGTCGCTCGGGAGAACTCCCAGCTCCCTGCTTTCTTTCCACATTTCTAACAAGTATGGAGCTAGTTTCGTGGCGTTACACTTGTACAGCTCTACCGGTAGACAGTTTGGTCCTAGTGCCTTGCCTGTTTTTAAATCTTGAATGGCTTGTATTATTTCCCCATGAGATATATCTTCCTCAAGAGGGGCTTTTTCTTCAGCTGTCGGAGATGGAATAGGAAGATCCTTTAGAAATTCGCAGCAGTCCTCAGAGTTCACATCTCGGGATGGGGAGTAGAGCAGCCTGTAGTAAGCAGCAAATAACTTCGCTATTTCTACTCTATCTGTTATATCTTTGCCCGCCGGTGTTGGCAGCTTATGGACCCAGTTCTTCGCCCTTTCCCTCCTATCTAGCCAGGCAAGGAGCCGTCCTGCCTTGTTGCCGTACTCGTAGATACGATGAAGCGTCTCTATGCTGCCCTACTGCTTCCGTCTTTGTTAGTTCTCGATATTCCAGTTGTTTGAGGGATAACTTATGAGCCACCTCAACGGCATCCGCACTTGTGAGTTGGGCCTCTAATCTGCCTCTATAGCTTCAACTTGCGCTTTCTTCTCTTCTCTCTTTTGTGTCCAAACCCCAGAGAAATACCCTGGCCTCTGACCGGTTTGTATGCCTCCCATAGTGTCATGGCTGAGGCCACAGAGGCCTCGTTTTCGGTGAAAGTGTTCCGTGGCTACTCATCGCTTCTCTGATATGGGGGCCCTTCAGGAGACTGGGATTTAGTGTCCTGCGCTGACGCAGGTGTGTAGTGGCCTCTCCGTAAATAGCCCATATGGGGAGAGTGATCTGATATGCCTCTTGCTAGGTGCTTAATGGTCTTGAATTGTGGCAGATCTTGGGACAGCGTCAGTAAATCTATTCTCGAAAGGGAGCCATACGCTCGCGAGTGAAACGGGTACTGGGGCTCTAGTGGGTGAAGCTCCCGCCAGACGTCGACCATGCCCATGGCATGCAGGAAATCTCCTAGCTGGGATCGGCCTGTCAATTCCGGTCTTACGGACCACCGATCTCTAGTGTCGTCTAGGGTCAAGTTCATGTCACCCCCAATGCATAACCGGAAATTCCACGAATTGTCAGTGCGTCTGCTTCAGAAAGTCCTTTTTGACTTTCTGAAGCAGACGCACTGACGATTCGTGGAATTTCCGGTTATCAAGTCGTTGAAAACAGATACAAAGTGTATATACATGAAATACAAGTCATCAAACAAAGATATTCGGAACTGGAAGTACGATTTTAACTGGGGAGCCCTGAAGAAGTCCCACAGGGACGAAACGCGTCGGCTACTGGATCTTAATTGTCCGAATTTTTTTTTATTTTTTTTTTTTTTATATATGTAAAGAATACAATAAAGAATTTCTTCTGGAAAGAAACAACGTAGAATTGAAGAATTCTTCCGAGTGCACATAGGGAGTGCTTTACATTTGAACTCTAAAGACTTTATTGTCGAGTGCGGAACCTTCTTGTCTTGTATGTTGGTTTGGAGCTCTTTCCAATCTTGTAGTAGAGAGGGAGTACTCCTTGGGTTCTCGCACCGGTTTCTCACTACTCATGACTTAAATTGACAAGTGCGGATTTCTCTTGCCTCAACCCTCTGATTTGTGTTTCATGGATTATTTAATAGAATCCATGAAACGCCTGGGCGAGGGATGGGTGAGGTTGGTGGCGCTGCTCTACGAACACCACGGCTAGGGTTAAAACGGGTAAGACCGTGACCACACAGTAGGGGATTTTCCGTGGCACACAACAGGATTGCCTGCTGTCACCACTCCTGTTCGCACTGGCGATGGAGTCCCTCGCAGCGTTATTTAGACGAGGTGGTGAGGAGCTGGGCCTGACCTTAGGATGGAGTACCCATAATATCTCCTTGTACGCCGGCGACCTGTTAATTTACCTCAATGACGCAGCTGTTGGTACCACGACAGCAGTAGAACTAATGGGACAGTTCAAGCGATTCTCTGGACTTAAAGTTAATCGAACCAAGACCTATCTCTTCCCTATGTCTGCTGGCATTCCCCCCCCCCCCCCCCGTCCTCATGGAGGACCTTAACTGGGCTCCTTCAACTTCTCGATATTTAGGGGTCCAGGTCTTCTATTCATTAGATGACCTGCTTGAGGATAATCTTGGGAGGGCTCTCGGGTCTCTTAAATCTAGTGTTTCATTCTGGTGTTCCCTCCAATTGCCGATCATGGCCCCTGGTCTCCCTGTCTAAAATGGTTATGCTGCCTTGCCTGCTGTATTTCTTTATTAATCTCCCAACCGCAATCCCTGCCTCATGGTTTAGACAGCTGGACTCGTTACTGCGAGACCTAATATGGTAGAAAGGGAGGCGGAGGGTGTCCTTGGCAACCCTACAACGCCCATCCATCGAGGGAGGCCTGTGGGTACCAAACTTCAAGTTTTATTTCTTGGCCTCTCAGCGGCAGTGGCTGGCAGGTACAGGCCCAGAGGGGACAGACCCAACGGACCTAGGGACCCGTACTGATTTACTATAAGCAGGAATGCTTGATGCCGTATTTGCTATCCCCCATTTATTCTTGTTACAAACTACGGCCCTGCGCTGCTGGAAATGTGTTTAAGGTGAGAGGGACCCCTTTGTATAACCCGGTCCAGCCCCTGGTCGGCCTGCCACATGGCAACCCAAGAACAATATTAACCCCAGTACTAATGAAGTCCTGGACTGAAGCCGGACTAGAATCTGCTGAGGATTGCTACCAGCAATCGCCCCTGGCTCCTTTTGGGAACTTGCTTGAGGGTTTTGACCTACAGCCAGGACAGTTCCTGACTTATGAAATTGTGTTGCGTACCTTCAGGGAGTTGTGGGGAGGAGGCCGAGAAGAGCCCAAGGCGCATGCGGTCGTGCACTCCGTTCTCATGCTAGGCACGGCACAGCACCGCATCCGGTAAAATGATTGTACGCTTCACAATTGGAAATGGCCTGTGCGCCCTTAATAAAGCTGCGTAATCGCTGGAAGACCATTTTGGATAGAGATCTCTTGCACCCGGAGTGGGCCAGAATTCTAGCATACCCTAAAAAGGTTTCATGCAACACCAGGTTGAAGTATACACAATCTAACTACACCCACATGACCTACATACCCTCCCCCACCCCCCCAATAAACTTAGGATCGCCTACGGAGGCGAGATACACAAATGCCAGAGATGTGATTACAATGATGCAGATTTCGTACACATGACTTGGGACTGTGTCACACTCCGTAGGTTTTGGGAGGAAGTCTTGAGGTTCACGGGCGGCTGTGGGACGTGCATTAGAACCTACAGTTGGAGTATGTTTACTGGGGCTCTACCCCCGCCTGCCTGAGCGGAAGGTGGAAACAGATTCCTGGCCCTTGCATTGGTCTTAGCTAGGACAAGAAAAGCGATTACTTGGAAATCCGTGACTGGGCCCGCAATTGACACTTGGAGACGAGATGTGACCTACTGGGCTGGGACAGAGGGCAGAGTCCTGGCTAGAGAAGAAATGAGGAGGCTGAGACAACGCCCTATTGCAGGGCACTAGAGAGGGATCCTAGAGGTATGGGAGAACTCCAGATTGAGACCGGAGTGAAGGAGAGGGGAGCAACGAGTGCACACAGCCGGGTGATGAACATGGTTAAGAAGTGGAGTACACTAGCGGACAGTACTGGGAAGTGCAAAATGGGGGTAAACACAGCATGTCAGCACCAGTATAATGAAATAAGTGGATAATGAGTAGGAAGTACCCCTACGTAATACTCCCTCCCTCCCAGTACTTCTAGCATCCAAAATGAGGGCGGTAGAGGCCTGACGCCAAATGGGAGGTGGCTGAATTTCTGCCCACCCCGCTCACCCTATATCCCAGTTACAAGATAAAGGGGTTAACCCAGACAAGTCACTGGGACCTCAGTAAAGTACGGTACAGGAAAAGTTGGCCCCAGTGGACACCAGTTCAAGAAAAGAAATATAAACACCTGTAAAAGCAATTTCGAACAAAATTATTTGTTAAACGCATTTTATTCATGTGTAACATGGAATCTCATGTTCACAAGCACACCATTCGTTAAATACAATTCATATAGAGGTGCCCCGGCAGGGAGGGAGAGGTAAGTGCACCAATGTGCAAATGTGAGGGTAAGTGAGAGAAGGAGGGCAGTGAACAATAAATACATCTGAAACATGAAAAAAGGCAATCTAGTCTTGTCCAAGGCTTAACCTATTTACAACACCATAATGTTGGAGCAGATGAGAGGACACAGTGAATCAATCATGGTTGTCCATAAAGGTAAACAAAATATAGCCGTCAACGTTTTGACCCTGGGATAGCGTGTAGGCAATTGGGGTCCTTACAGTAGAGTCTTCATCAGGACCAAAAATGGGTGGGGGGGTTGAAGGACAACCCTAGAGCCACCGGCGCAAGCGGTGGAGAGATGAATGAAGATGGGCCATCCGGCTCCACTGCACAGTTAGATAGTTAATAAGTTGTAGACGTTACATTGTTCTACATAAACTGAGAGACATTTATCTGAAGGTCTATGCAGACCACTCAGTTCCTTCTCCGTACTATAACGAGAAAAGCAAGAGAGAGACGCAACTCCGTATGAACCAACACGCTCACAGTTCCCCGAGTGTATCCTTGCAGTTTAATTATTCAGAACTGGAGTTGGTATAAGGAACAAGCAGTAGTACGCACATACATATACATGTTATCGATATGCTGTAAATTGAAATGTGTTAATACCCTTGATGGATGATGAACCAAATGGCAGTAAAAATGTCGGAAAAACAGTCACGTAGGAGTTGATCTAGTGAGTTTTTTTTTTTTTTCTCTCAAATAAAAGGCGCTATCGGTGTAGAAAAGACAGTGGCGAGTTTGCTGCACCTCTTTGCTATTGCGTCGCTGCCAAGTTTGTCGCTACAACAGCTTCTAGCCCTTTTTAGTGGTTTTTTTTTAATTAATTTTTTTATATACTTTACAGCTGTATGAAAACATATTGGGAAATAGGTAGCTATAATTTTGCATGCCTGATCACGCCCCCGATCCTTCTTTCCCAGTTGCAATTTTAAAACAATTACTACTTGTCATTAGCTTATTTCAGCTCTGCATCCGTTTTGCTACTATCGTGGGGAGTGGTGGATATACATTTTTCTCTTTTGTTAGGGAGATTTATTTCATGCAGTTCCGAGTGGTGAACTGAAGTATTCTCTATGGAGATAGTGTTAAGGCATGTGTTACACATTGGTTGTCGGAACCTTTTTTGTTGTTGTGAAGCACATCATAAATGAGCTGTAGTCAAGCTGGTTGCACAGGGCTAAAATGAGTCTGATCTAGGAGGAACTGGCTTAGTTATTGTTTAATTAGGAAGCACAATGTATTTTATGTACTTGCTTATTTTGGTAGTTAAACAACATAAGATGTGCAAATTACATAGTTTCAACCCTGTTGTAGGATTCATAATGTGTCCGGGAACTTGGAATAAATATGTTGCTTTGAGATGTAATGAAGGTATTTTTTTGTGCTATGGCCTTTTGTCCAGTATATGTATGTCTACAGTTGCCGGTCAGGACCATGTTTGTTTCCAGGGTTTATGGTGCTTGCACTGTTCTTTAGATGGTACTTCTAATGAAATACTTGTTTGTTTGTTTTTTGGGAAGGGATGGGGAAAATGACCTTTTTAGTATGGCTATATGTAGAGCTTTTTTTCTGTTTATCTTTTCGTCAAAAATGTCATGTTTCCATGTTGATTTTGAAGTTTTCTCAATTTTTACTTTTTAGAAACGGTCTTGAAAAAATTGCTATCTTCAAATTTCTTGCTGTAGGTCAAATGTTTCAAATGAATGAACAGTAAAATAAATTGTCATGTGTTCCTAAAATTCATTTTTATTGATTTTAAAACTTTGGATGCTAACTAAAATAAGTTAGATAAGATCAGTCCATAATTCTCTTCCATATTTGCTTGAGTATACACAGATGCTACTAACAAGGTTCCCCATACAGTGCTAAAATTGACTATTTTTATATTGATTTGTGGGGATTTTACAGATTACTTCACAGGTGAGGGTATTAAATAGTTCTTTTCTCGACTTGATTCAGGATGTATGAACCTTTGTGTTGGGAATCAAATGGGAGCAATACACATTTGTCTCATTTACCCTCACCTCTGACCACATACTCAAGATTAGGATAGTCCATGATAGAATGGTGAAGTTCTGTGCCTGTTTTCCCTTATCCTACTCCCCCCTCACCCCCCACTTTTAACATGTCTTTTCAGTTTGGTAATGAGGTCTGAAGGATGTAGTGGATATCTACAAGACCTATCTTAAGTAACTTGTCACTAAAAGTTCTTTGCTTTGCTGTTAAAGTGAATGAAAATATCTCTGTGTAACAAACTCTTGGTAACATAAATGTGAAATTGGTAATTAATATAAAATGCACAAAGAATGATTATCTACACTAGCACTTGTCCCCATGTTTTGAGTAACTACTTTAAGCATTGTCACTATGCAACCTTCTGGGAAATTAGTTTGTTTCTATAAGGCTACTATAGGACTGCAAAATAATCCATGGTGTTTATAATCTGTTGGTCCCAATCTTAGCAATGTATACGTGCCTATGAGAACTCCCGATACCTTGTGGATAACATTTATATGTTCCTGTGCCCCTTCGCATCACAACACCCTGGGCAGGACCACCGTGTGTTAATATTGTTAATAAATCTAGCAGGGTTAAAGATTGGGGACTAGTTCCAGTGTGAAGTCTTTTCTTCGAGAACCTTCTGAAAATGTGATGGTCCTGTCTAAATAAAATAGAGCGTGTATAGCGTGGAGCACATTTATCTTAGTTTGCCATCATCCCCATTGTGACCTGGCCATATGATTGATGGAGTGGCCCAGTAGTAACTTTGAGGAGAAAGCTTGTAAGCAGTCCAGAAGTGATCTCTGCAGTAAGTTAAGGTGCGGCGCAGAGCGGCATGCACAGCTCCAGGGAAAAGGAGTGTTTGAGGCATATGAGCTGTAGATCATATGCTTATGCATAGATCGCCATCTAGTGTTGGGTCTGGATGTTTGCACTTTGTTTTTCTTCGAAAAAGTCTTTCCAGTCACAAAGTAGGTGGTGACTCCTTTCGGTGATAGTGCGCATGGGCATCGACTCCATTGTTATATTTTTTTCCGCCATCGGGTTCGGATGTGAATTGTTGCGCAACGGTTCGGCACTGTTTCTTCGGGCCCCCTTCAACGCGCAATCCACTACCCTCGACGGTATTGTTTATCGATCGTGTTTCCCATTCTCCGCCTATCGTTTACTCTCAAAAACCTTCGATCGGAATATTCGTGGAAGGCCGTTGGGCCTACCCGCGCCGGAATCGGTAGCAGCTGATGGAACGGACTTCATTCAAGTTATGTCCTGGGTGTCGCGCTAAGTTTCCGAGCACCGACTTGCACGAGGTGTGCAATCTCGGCCTATCCCCGGAACACGACGAGAAGGACTGCAAAGTGTGTCGGTCGTTCCGATCGAAGAAAACACTCCGTGATCGTCTGGCTCGACGTCACGAAATGTACCGACAAAGCGGCGCTGCGCCGGACCTCCTCGATGACGACTCCGAACATGAAGAAACACAAGCGCAGGAAGCCGAAATGGGAAAAGAACACATCTCCGTGTCCGAAGCTGACTCCGATGCCGAAAACCTCACATCGGGACAACGGATCGTGAGTAAAGAGACTTCCTTCCCATACCATCTTCGGGCCAAGGTCGGCACCGAGAAAAGGTTTCGAGCACCCCGCCTTCGAGCTCGGCGCCGAAACATAAACAGTCTTCCGGCTCGGGCTCTACCCGTCCCCATGCCGGTGCCGACCCGAAACCTTTGGCGTCGAAAACAAAACACCTTCTGGTTTCCGTGCCACCGTTGCATAAACCTAAATCTTTGGAGCTGAAACCTTCGGAGCCAAAACTGGCATCAAAAGAAAGTACTGCAACTAAAGAGCCTCGGACCGATAATCCACCTTCGGATCCGAAACAGAAGGAGATTGTTATTAACCCACAAACTGGACATATTCATGTCAAACTTCCAGAGAAAAGGAAATTGGGCCTACCAGAGGCCTACCACATTCCTCTGAAGAAGATGGGCACTAACCCTTCTCCACCATATCCCACCTTCACCCACTGATCCAAATTTACTAATTACACCTAAACATTCCCCTACACCAGAGGTCTTCAAACTTTTGGATGCCGAGACCCCCCTGTCAACATTTTGAGGTGTAAGGACCCCCTCCTGACAAGTTCTAAACCTGTAGGCAGGGCTACTGGAATTATGAGGCAGGTGAGGACCAAATTACGTGACAGGCTTGACTAAATTGTGTGGGAAGAAAAGGTAAATGATGTTGTGATGCCGCGTACACAGTAACACTGAGGAAAGATTTCACCCCATCAGTACCAGTGTATAACCAAAATACAGCAATTAACATCAAAGATTTCTAGTCAACCTTTGTGAAGGGCCTTCCACTCCGCAGGAATACGTGCTGCCACATTAGAAGCTCACTTGGCCCTGGCCGGGAGAAGCAGGGGTCCCCTAAAACCCTGGCGGTTTTGTGCAGAGTTAAGCAGTTTACCCATGCAGCTTTCCTCTCACCCCTCCCTTCCATCCCTCTGTCCTCTCCTAACCCCGGATCCCTCTCTCACTTTGCAGGCCATTTTATTTCACCCCTTTTTACAACTTCTGAACTCTCCCCATTCAACCTCTCACTTCACCTTTAACACTCCCAGCCAGGGCTGGTCCTAACACTGGTCGCACACGGTGCAACAGTCTTTTTGGTGCCCCACCCCGTTTCCTCCTTCTCCATGAATTCCTTCACTGCCACTCACCAACAATTCACCTCATCTCTCTATAGCACCTTTCTGACAAACATTTAATTTTTTTATAGCGCTACTCATAGTTTACTCACACTCATTTCTCTGATCTGCATGGTACATATTCTTTGTAGCAGGAACGTTAACCCTCTGCACTGTGTGGGTGACAAGAGTGCCCATGTGAGTGCACGGTGAGCGATGCAACAGTGTGAGAGTAGGGTAAGAGGAGTGACTGCAGGGTGAGTGAGGTGGCTTATGAATTTAGGTGCGGATGCAAGTTCAGAATGGGACGAATGTGTATGATTACTGATGGGCTTGTTTGAGTGAGTTGCATATTGAGCAGTGAGGGGGACAGGTGAGTGAAGTGTCACATGAGTGCAGGATGAGTAGTGTACTCGTGTGGCTGCAGGGTGAGGTATAGGATGAACAGCGCAAGTGCATTGTGAGTGCAGAGTGATCACTGTGAGTGCAGGGTGAGCGGGTGAATGGTGTGAGTGCATTGTGATCGCTGTGAATGCAGGGTGAGCGTGAAAGTGAAGGGCGAGAATGACGAGTGAGTTGTCTGAATGCAGAGTGCATTCCCAGACACTTGAAGTAACTCAGCATGTTATGGACGGCGGCGTAGGGTTTAAGATCTAAGTTAAACTATTGCTATTATGGCATTAATCGGGGATCGAGGAAATAAATAATGTGCTGATCCTGCAACAAACTTCCAGTCCTATGGTTAGGGTTGCCAGCAGATTATTTTGATGGCCCAGCCGGTACAAAAATAAGCAGTCACCTAAAGCTGTATTTTAAGCACTTATCTGTGCATACTTCGAACAGCAAATATAAATAGAAAGCACTTTTAATTGTGTTCTAGGGCTGCCTCAATGATCCATGACTGATAATTAAAGAGAACAAAGACAGAAAAGTCACATAACGAATGCATACATACTTTTTTATTTATAAGTCTATTTAGTGTCAAGAGGAGGTCTTTGCAGGCTCTTTAAACAAAACACGGCAGGCATTTTTCTTTGGCAACCCTACTTTATATTCCTTTTCATGAAATGCATTCTCACACTGCAGCAGTAAAGGTAAAATACAAATGTAAGTAATAGGCAGAGTGGGGGCCCAGGGGTACTGGAACCAGGAAAAAACTAAGCCTCTGTAACCAGTTTACAAAGGCATGTAAACATGCAAATGGTCTTTAAAGACCTGTGAAAAACTCGGGCGTGCCGGAGATAAGACTCCAGACACTGCCCAGCTGAGCCCCCAGCAGCTCGAGTTGCACTGCAGCAGCCCGGGCTGAGACGCAGGATGGGGGAAGAGGGTGGGCTGAAGCCCTTGGGCCTCGGCAGAAGTGTGACTGGGAAGGCGCGACCCCCTTTGCATCGCTCCACGGCCCCCCTGGGGGTCGCGCCCCACAGTTTGAAGACCCCTGCCCTACACCATCACCTGACCCACAAGATACAGGGGATGGGGATGGGGATATGGATGACTATCAACCACAAGATGCACCACAGGATCCTGATCCATGGGATCATTATAATGTCCCTCAACCAGATAATGACCCTGACCTATATCCATCCAGGCCTTCGCCCCCAGATGACATTGGGTACATTGAGCTCCTTAATAGGGCCGCACAATATCATGGGGTAGAGCTTCATAAAGAAAGTTTAGATGAGGATTTTTTTGCTGGAAACACGGAGTTCATCTCAAAGGGCTACACAAACATTGCCAATGTTGAAGGCGATGGTCAAACACACTGAGGATATCTTTAAAGACCCTGTAAGAGCTAGGATCATCACTCCCAGGGTAGAGAAAAAATACAAAGCTGCACCTAATTACCCTGTGTATATCAGAGGCCAGTTACCCTTAGACTCTCTGGTCGTTTCCAATGTTGGAAAGAGAGCTAACTCTCAAACAACAGGGGACGCCCCTCCTCCTGATAAGGAGCCCGAATTATTAGATGCTTCAGGAAAAAGGATAGCCTCACAAGCAGCTAATAATTGGCGCATTGCTAATGCCCAAGCACTGTTGGCAAGGTATGATGGAGCTCATTATGACGAACTCGAAAAGCTCATTGAATTTTTACCGGATGAGCATAAGACTATAAAGCCAGTGACCTTATTCAAGAAGGTAAATTAATAACTAATACCTCTATCAGGTGCGCGTTAGATCAGGCAGATACAGCAGCTTGGGCAGTAAACACTAGTGTACTACTCCGTAGACATGCTTGGCTAAGGATTTCAGGGTTCAAGCCTGAAGTACAAGCCTCTATTCTTAATCATCCTTTTGATAAAGAACATCTCTTTGACCCAGCTGTTGATGTATCACTAGAAAAGATGAAAAAAAAATACAAGAGTTGCTAAGTCCATGGGGGCCTTACAATCACCTTCTAATAGGGGTTACTTTCGTCGCTCATTCTTTAGGGGCGGCTCCAAAAATGTATCTACAGAGAATCCCTCCTCCTCTTACAAGGGCAACAATCAGTCGCCCTCCTCACGAGGTTACTTTAGAGGAGGATGGAGGAAACAATGGCAAGGGAAGAGGCAGAGGTAATTCAACATGCACCTCCCCTGAAAACAACAAGCAGTGACTTATTTCTCATACCCCCCGATCATTCCACTCCTATCTGGGGACGTCTTTCACAATTTCTACCCATTTGGAATGCGATTACATCAGACAAATGGGTTTTTATGAATTATCCAATCTGGTTATTGCCTGGAACTTACAAGCACTCCACCGAATATTCCTCCAAGGTCACACCTCATGTCACAAGAACATCTCGCCCTTTTAAAGCAAGAGATTCTTTCTTTGTTGCAAAAAGGTGCAATAGAACCAGTCCCTTTACAATACCAAGGAACAGGAGTGTACTCCCTCTACTTCCCAATTCCCAAAAAGGACGGCTCTCTGAGGCCTATATTGGACCTCCGAGAACTAAATCTGTACATCGTCGGACCATTTTCATATGGTAACACTCCAACAAGTGCTTCCTCTCCTTCAGCAAGGCGACTTTCTATCCCCTCTGGATTTAAAGGATGCTTATTTTCATATTCCAATACACACACACACTGCGCACCGCAAATACCTCAGGTTTGTGGTAGCAGACCAACATTATCAATTCAAAGTCCTTCCCTTCGGAGTATCAACTGCTCCCAGGGTTTTCACAAAATGTCTGGCAGTAGTCGCAGCCCATCTGAGAAGACATGTTCACGTCTTCCCATACTTAGACGACTGGCTCATAAAGGCCAGCTCGCACAACAGCTGTCTACGCCACACACACAAGACTGCAACTGCTTCACCAACTAGGATTCACAGTAAATCATACCAAATCACATCTCCAACCATCCATGTCTCAACACTATCTAGGAGCTTCTATAGACACACAAAAAGCTCTAGCATACCAAACTCCAGCCAGAATAAGAATATTCAAAACCTGATCTCTCAGTTCCAGCCTCAACACTCCTTACCAGCTCGACTGTTCATGCAGTTACTGGGAATGATGGCGTCTTGCATTTTCATAGTCCCCTACGCAAGACTTCAGATGCGCCCCCTACAGGAATGCTTAGAACGTCAGTGGAACCAGGCTCAAGGTCAATTATCAGATCTAATGTTGTTAGACGGCCGCACCCATCGCTCTCTGCAGTGGTGGAACACACAAAACCTTTTGAAAGGGCGGCCCTTCAGCGACCCGGTTCCACAGATAGTACTGACAGCAGACGCATCACTGACAGGTTGGGGAGCGCATCTCCAAACCCACACAATTCAAGGTATGTGGAGTCTGCAACAAAAACAGCTTCATATAAATCATCTAGAACTGTTAGCGATTTTTCTGGCTTTGAAAGCTTTTTAAGCTCAGCTAGTATGCAAGACTGTGCTGATTCGTACAGACAACATGACAGCCATGTACTACATTCAAAAACAGCGGGGGACACCCTCCAACTGTCCCACCTAGCCCAGGACATCTGGAGGTGGGCCATTCATCACAGAATCTATCTCCTAGCAGAACACCTCCCAGGAGTGGACAATCAGATGGCAGATCTGCTAAGTCGTCAGACACAGCAAATCCACGAATGGGAACTACACCCTCAAGTTCTCCTCCCATTCTTTCAAATGGGGGCTTCCCAGACATAGACCTGTTCGCCACTCACCTAAACGCAAAATGCCCAAACTTCGCGTCCAGGTATCCACACCCATTGTCCAAAGGCAATGCACTATGGATGAACTGGTCAGGGATATTTGCTTACGCTTTTCCGCCTCTCCCACTCATTCCATTCGTGGTTCGGAAACTCAAACAAGCGTCCCTGACACTAATCCTAGTTGCTCCCACATGGGCACGTCAACCATGGTTCACAACCCTTTTGGAACTCTCGGTAGTTCCTCATCAAAAACTACGTCTTACACCCAATCTCCTCACACAGAGCCATGGAGACATAAGACACCCAGACCCCAGTCAACTCAATCTGGCGATCTGGCACCTGAAGTCCTAGAGTTTGGCTATCTTAATCTACCGCCAGACTGTATGAATATTATCAAAGAAGCTAGACGTCCTACCACAAGAGCCTGCTATGCAGCAAAGTGGAAGCGGTTTGTGATTTACTGTAATAACAACCACATCAACCCGCTTGATGCTTCTGTCCAAAACATTATATGCTATTTGTTACATCTACAACGTTCCAATCTAGCATACACGTCCATACGTTTACATCTAGCTGCTATAGCTGCATACCTCCAAAATAGACAGCATCTATCTCTTTTTAGAGTACCTGTCATTAAAGCGTTTATGGAAGGACTCAAAAGAGTTATTCCCCCGAGACGTCCACCTGCTCCAGTATGGAATCTCAACATTGTTCTCACCGGACTAATGGGTCCACCCTTTGAACCATTGCACAGATGTGAACTGCAATTTCTCACATGGAAAGTTGCTTTCCTAGTTGCTATCACATCACTCAGAAGAGTGGGTGAACTTCAGGCATTGACTATAGAAGAACCTTTTTTACAAATGCACCAAAATAAAGTGGTTCTTCGGACTAATCCTAAATTCCTTCCTAAAGTCTTTTCTGCTTTTCACATCAATCAATCTGTTGAGTTACCTGTGTTCTTCCCTCAACCAGATTCAGTGGCAGAACGTGCACTACACAAATTAGATGTGAAAAGAGCATTTCCTTACTACATTGAAAGGACAAAACCTTTCCGTAATACAAATCAGCTTTTTGTCGCTTTTGCTCCGCCACACAAAGGCAATCCTATTTCAAAATCAGGTATTGCAAGGTGGATAGTCAAATGCAGTCAAATATGCTATGCAAAGGCTAAACGGACATTAAGAGTTCCCCCTAGAGCGCACTCTGCGCGCAAACCGAGGGCTTCTATGGCATTCTTAGGAAATATACCCATAGATGACATATGCAAAGCTGAAACATGGTCTACACCTCACACATTCACAAAACTTTATTCTGTGGATGTGTTAGCAGCACAGCAAGCTAGGGTAGGCCAAGCAGTTTTACTTACACTATTTCAGACCACTGGAACAGCTACAGGTTAGCTACCGCTTTGGGAGAGAACTGCTATGTAGTCTATGCAAAAGCATATGATCTACAGCTCATATGCCTCGAACGGAAAATGCTACTTACACAGTATGCATCTGTTCTTGGCATATAGAGCTGTAGAATCAAATGCGCCCGCCTCCCCGGGTACCTATACCTGTTGCAGTAACATCTTACTTAGATACATGCATTCATGGACATCTCCTTCTTACTACTCTTACTAACTCCATTATCACCCTCTGCGGGAAAACAATCTAACAATGGAGTCGAACGCCCATGCGCACTATCACCGAAAGGAGGAGTCACCTACCTCGTGACTGGAAAAGACTGCTTCGAAGAAAAACAAAGTGCAAACATCCGGACCTAACACTAGATGGCGATCTATGCAAAACCATACGATTCTACAGCTCTATATGCCAAGAACAGATGCATACTGGGTAAGTAGCATTTTCCTTCTGAATAAGCTAATTCAATCCGCTTCAATGATCGTTTTAATTGTTGGATCTGGATGTCTGCAAGCTAGCCTACTCTACCTTGTTGTACCCCCAACCTGCTTTGTAGAACCATGAATCCAATATAAGTTTCAGAGGAACAAACAAATGTGGCGTTTACTAGAATTACTGTTTCATATTTGGTACAAGTGAAGTATTGCAGTATGAACCTGTTCTTGTTCCTTTTGACCTCTCAGCTGCTGACCAACTTGTCTTCTGAAGCCAGGAGATAAGATATTAATGGTATGTTCAACAGTTTGTTCCCGCTTTGCACATTCTTAACCCCTCCTCCACACTCTAAAGCCCTTCACCCATATATTTGCTGGACTCCGGATTAAATATGCGTTCTTTACCCTATCTTAGGAAGCCTTCAGGCAGTGCTTTTTGAGACCAAAATTTTGGTTAGTGTTTGAATTTAGATATTCTTTTTAAAAGCTGTGTTGCTCCCAGCGATGGCATAAAAATTACCAACCTATAGTCTGAAAAGGACTTTATATCTGTTTCTGTTGGACGGCTCTGTAAGACATTTCTTTGAGAAGACGGTTTAAGAAGATATTTAGTTAAGTGGTTTTTAAAATGGCTAAGTATTCAGGTCATTACCTTTTTAGGTCAAAGCGTACCAGACCACGCAGTGGTCTGGTTTGCAAAGAATTTTTGGGGACATTCGGAAAGCTTCCCTGGGAAGGCATTCTGCCCATTGCTTACCATTGACTTTGTGTTTTGTAACTCACAGTTGCTTTCGATTTGCTGGCTATGTTTTAGGCTGACCAGTATGTCTTTGTCTGTCCTGTGGAGCATAGCCTGTTTACTGTATTCATCCATGAGTGCTCTTTCTCTAAACAGGCCTTTTGTTCTTATCTTGGCACATTTGCTGTGCATTCAAAGACCGAGGCCAAATGTCTGGCTTTGCTTTCAGAGGGTGCTTGGTGTTTACTTTTCTTTCTGACTTGAAAGTGAGAGGATTTATGTGACAATCCTGCTGGGTCCCGGGGGTGTGCTGGAGAAAGGCTGTAGGATGTTAATTTTTCTCATCACACAACAAAATTTAAATGTCTGCAAATGAACTGTGCAAATATTTCAGAATATATCAATTAAAAGCACTAATTGGAGCACATTTTTTGTAATTCTGAAGTGTGGTGGAAGAAAATATTTGCTTACAATCAAATCAATACTCCGATTTCATTTTCATACATTATCCTTTGTGTGCTATATAGTTTTATCAGTATGTCTGTACAAATGTAATGGTAATTTCTATTGAAAATGTGTTGTCTATAATATAATATAATGGCAGTGCGATGCGGCACTGTACTCCATGCCGCTATGTGCTCTGCCACTCTGTACCGCGCCAAGCCCCCATGCACCTTATTGGCTTTGCCAGTGCTTGTTTTCTAGAGGAAATATGGCAATGTACTTGAATATGTTTGCACTGACTTTAGAATCTACAACATGGGATCACTTGAAAATGAGGGTTCGAGGCATGTGAGCTGCAGAGCTCACACTGTGCATTAGATCGCCATCTGGTGTTGGGCTCGGATGCTTGCACTTTGTTGTTGTCTTCGAAGAAGTCTTTTGTAGTCATGTGATAGGTGACTCCTCCTTTGGACAATAGTGCGCATGGGCATCGACTCCATCCTCAGATTGTTTTTTTCCGCCATCTGGTTCGGATGCAACTTTCGACACTCCGGTTCGTAACTTTACTTCTACTGTTTTTTCATACTTCAAAACTTCTACAACTTCTATCGATATCCACATCTCGACGCGTCTCTTCTTCGATCCCCTTTCCAGCCGTCGACGCGGGCCGCTGGGCCCATCGACGCCGTAAGGCCTACAGCTAATGGAAAGGACGCCCTTCCAGAAATGCCCCCAGTGTGGAGCAAAGTTCCCCCACAGTGACCATCACGGGGTCTGTAACCTGTGCCTCTCGCCCGACCATAACGAGGCCACCTGCCCAGCTTACGCCTCCTTCCGCTCGAAGAAGACTATTCGGGATCGTCGAGCTCGAAGACACGTTATGGCGCAGCGGTCCGCTCCAGAACCTGTCGACATCTTCAACAAGGGCCCCGATGTCCCGGAGGAAGATTCCGAGGAACTAACCATCGTGTCGGAGGCAGAGGACTCAGACGGTTCCATCACTCCTGGGCAATGAGTGAGTACTACTGCCCCTGCCCCCCCATCAAAACAGAAGGCACCGGTCAAGACTTCGCCAGCTGGGCCCAGTCGCGACCGAAAACATGCTTTGGACGCCCCGCTTTCCGGCTCGGCACCCAAGAAAAGACTAAAGCCTTCCAGTTCCTCGGCACCGACCAAGCCGCATGTATCAGTTCCACCGGCACCTTCGGCGCCGAAGCCAAAGGAACACTCGGCTCCGAAATCCACCTCAGTCCCAAAACCCGCCTCCAAGCATGCGGATAAGTCGGCGTCGAAACCAAGGCTCCACGACACAGCCCCTAAGCCAAAGCTGTCGGAGCCGATTGCCAAGCCGAAGGACTCTTCCACGCCTTCTAAGGCCAAAGACCACACAAAGCAGCCATCACCGCGCTCTGAACCGAAAAAGTCGGCACCGAAGCCAAATCTCCAGGAGGAGGAACTGTTTCAACCGGATCCTATCGATCCTAATCAACAAACTCTACATTAACCCTAAAACTGGACATGTCACTACTGTGCCACGCCACGAGCCCGTCCCTGTCAAAAAGGACTCTGCTACTTCCCCTATGCCTCCTTCTTCCCCTGTCCTTCCACCTAACACCCCTCCTCTCTACATCCCTGTTACACCGCCTGTAACATCTCCACCACATGACTATCAGGACGACATGGGGGATGGTGGTGACCCTGATGACTTATTCCCAGACGACCCACCACAGGACGATTGGGGCTACAATGATCCCATAGATCTTCCAGACCTCCCAAGCCCT
This sequence comes from Calotriton arnoldi, assembly GCA_963921515.1. NCBI lineage: Eukaryota > Metazoa > Chordata > Amphibia > Caudata > Salamandridae > Calotriton > Calotriton arnoldi. The sequence continues at coordinate 195,504 of CAWUFW010008241.1, forward strand.
CCACCATATCCCACAAAACCATCTCCCCCAGATGATAACATTGGTTTTGGGCAACTTATTCACAGGGCTGCTGTCTTTCATGGGGTACATATACACACCAACCCACCAGAGGAAGATTTCCTCTTAGATACCTTCGAACAGTCTCAAAGAACTGTACAGACTTTGCCCATGATTAAAGGAGTCATCAAACATGCTCCTGAAATATTTAAAGATCCTGTACGGGCCATGATTCTTAACCCTAGGATCGACAAAAAATATAGACCTGCCCCTGATGACCCTGCCTACATCAAAGGCCAGCTCCCTCTTGACTCCTTGGTCGTCTCCAATGCTCGTAAACGAGCTAATTCTCAGACTTCAGTGGATGGTCCGCCCCCTGATAAGGAGTCAAAATTGTTGGATGCCTCTGGCAAACGAGTGGCTGCGCAGGCCACCAATCACTGGCGCATAGCCAACACCCAGGCACTGCTGGCAAGATACGATAGGGCCCACTATGACCAGCTAGAAACCCTATTGCAACACCTACCTGACCAGTACAAGACGCAGGCAAATGATCTCATTCAGGAGGGCAAATTAATCTCCAATGCGTCCATTGTGTGCCCTTGATGCGGCCGACACCGCCGCCAGGTCTGTCAACACCAGCATACTCATTAGAAGGCATGCCTGGTTACGCATTTCAGGCTTCAAGCCAGAAGTTCAAACCACCATTTTAAACCAGCCGTTTAATCAGAACCAACTCTTTGGTCCGGCTGTAGACACGGCACTTGAAAAAATGAAGGACACTGACACTGCCAAATCAATGGGAGCTTTGCAGTCTCCACAACAACGTGGCTCCTTTCGCCGCTCCTTCTACAGAGGAGGCTCTAGGAACACCAACACAGACAATTCCTCTTCTTACAGAAACACCACCCAAACATCTCCCAATAGAGGATACTTTAAAGGTGGTTACCGAGGCAACAACAGTAAGGGCAGAGGCCGAGGTAGTACCAACACCCGTACCTCCCCCACTCCTAAACAGTGACTTCCCTCCACTTCCCCCCGACCATTCCACTCCTGTCGGGGGACGACTAGCACAGTTCCTACCTGTCTGGATCTCCATTACAACAGACAAGTGGGTGACACAAATTATCCAAGATGGTTACTGCCTAGAACTTACAGCTGCCCCCCCCAACATACCATCCAAGCAGCATCCAATGTCCGCAGACCATCTTATACTTTTAAAGCAAGAAGTTCTTTCCCTGCTTCAAAAGCACGCCATAGAGCCAGTCCCTCTACTACACCAGGGCACAGGGGTTTACTCCCTGTATTTCCTAATCCCCAAAAAGATGGGACTCTAAGGCCTATTCTAGACCTCAGACCCCTCAATCAGTATATACATTCGGATCATTTTCACATGATCACTCTCCAGCAAGTGCTTCCCTTACTACAACAAGAAGACTTCCTTGCCACACTAGACCTCAAGGACGCCTACTTCCACATTCCCATACATCCTGCTCACAGGAAGTATCTAAGGTTCGTACTCGATGGACAGCACTACCAGTTCAAAGTACTTCCATTCGGAGTCACCACTGCTCCAAGAGTGTTTACCAAATGCCTTGCAGTAGTAGCAGCACACCTACGAAGACAGCAAATACATGTCTTCCCATACCTGGACGACTGGCTCATCAAAGCCAGATCATTCAACCAGTGTGTCCAACACACTCATCAAACTATACAAACACTACACAACTTGGGGTTCACAATCAACTACACCAAGTCGCACCTCCAACCATCCCATATACATCAATATCTAGGAGCCACAATAAACACTTCCACAGCTCTAGCTTATCCCAGCCCAGCCAGGATAGCCAGTATACAAACCCTCATCACCAGGTTTCAAATACAACTCTCTCTCCCAGCCAGAGTGCTCATGCAACAAATCAGCATGATGGCATCTTGCATTTTCATCGTCCCTCATGCAAAACTTCAAATGCGTCCCCTACAAGAGTGTCTAGCGCACCAATGGAACCAGGCTCACGGACAACTTACAGATCTGGTGTTGGTGGACAGCCGCACACATCGCTCTCTGCAGTGGTGCAACACAAAAAATGTGTCCAAAGGGCGGCCGTTCCTAGAGCCTGTTCCACAAATAGTACTGACAACGGACGCATCACTCACAAGATGGGGAGCACACCTGTTGGGTCATACAACACAAGGCAAGTGGACCACTCAACAAAAGCTGCTCCACATCAATCATCTGGAGTTACTAGCTATATTCCTAGCTCTCAAATCCTTTCAACTCCACGTACAAAACAAGGCTGTCCTGATCCGAACAGACAACATCACAGCCATGTACTACATACAAAAACAGGGGGGGGACACACTCCAGAACTGTCCCAACTGGCACAGGACATTTGGAGGTGGGCCATTCCACAGAACATATACCTTCTAGCAGAACACCTACCAGGAGTTCACAATCAGATTGCCGATCTGTTACGTCGACAAACACAACAGATTCACGAATGGGAACTACATCCACAAGTTCTTCTACCTTTTTTCCAGATGTGGGGCCAGCCAGACATAGATCTGTTCGCCACACACAAACGCAAAATGCCCAACCTTCGCCGCCAGGTTTCCACACCCGCAGTCCAAGGGCAATGCGATATGGATGAACTGGTCCGGCAGATTTGCGTACGCTTTTCCACCACTACCACTCATTCCACAAGTTCCGACAACAGTCTCTAAAAATAATCCTAGTAGCTCCCACATGGGCACGCCAACCGTGGTTCACCACACTGCTGGAACTATCAGTAGTCCCATATCAAAAACTACACCTCTCCCCATCAATGCTAACGCAGAGCCATGGAGAGATAAGGCACCCAGATCCATCCCAACTGAACCTTGCGATCTGGCTCCTGAAGTCCTAGAATTCGGTTACCTTAACCTACCGCCAGACTGTATGAACATTATTAAAGAGGCTAGACGCCCTACTACCAGAGCTTGCTATGCAGCAAAATGGAAAAGATTCGCAATTTACTGCACTAACCATAATATCCAGCCATTACAGGCCTCCACGCAAAACATCATTTGCTACTTACTACATTTGCAAAGATGTAATCTTGCATACTCATCCATACGTCTGCATCTAGCAGCCCTTGCTGCTTACCTACAGAACAGGCAACACTTATCACTCTTTAGAGTCCCAGCCATTAAAGCCTTTATGGAAGGCCTTAAACGGATCATACCTCCCAGATTACCACCTTCCCGGGTGTGGAATCTTAACATAGTACTTACTAGGCTCATGGGACCACCATTTGAACCCCTGCATAAATGTGAACTTCAATTCCTTACATGGAAAGTCGCGTTCCAAATTGCAATCACCTCTCTCAGGAGAGTGAGTGAGATCCAGGCTTTAACTATACAAGAGCCCTTCTTACAAATGCATCATAACAAAATTTCGCCTTTCCACCTTAACCAATCTATAGAACTACCCGTGTTTTTTCAAAACCCAGATTCTGTAGCAGAAAGAGCTCTCCACACCCTGGATGTCAAAAGAGCCCTAATGTATTACATTGACAGAACCAAGTCATTTCGCAAAACAAAACAATTGTTTGTAGCTTTCTCTCCACCACATAAGGGTAACCCCATCTCAAAAGCTGGGATTGCAAGGTGGATCGTTAAATGTATCCAAATATGCTACCAAAAAGCCAAACGCACATTATCAATTCCCCTAGAGCGCACTCAACGCGCAAACTAGGGGCTTCCATGGCATTCTTAGGGAACATCCCCTAGAAGACATATGTAAGGCAGCCACATGGTCTACAACACACACCTTCACTAAACACTACTGTGTTGATGTGCAAGCCAAGCAACAAGCTTCTGTGGGCCAAGCTGTCCTTAGAACACTTTTTCAAACTACTGCAACACATACAGGTGACCACCGCTAGGGGAGATACTGCTGTACAGTCTATGCACAGTGTGAGCTCTGCAGCTCACATGCCTTGAACGGAAAATGCTACTTACCAGTATGCATCTGTTCTTGGCATGTAGAGCTGCAGATCCTCTCACCCCATCGACCTCCTCCTTCCAAAAAGATATAAATCAGAAGGTTGATGATGCTGTTGCTGATGGCCTGGGTGTTTCACACCGCTTAATGGACATTAGCTGCTTACAGCCTCAAAGACTAGCTGGAAATCCACTCTTACTGTAGTTTCCAGCTCACCTTTCTTGCCACCGCGTGATATCCGCTACTCCCCTGGTGATCGTGTGAAAGGAGCCGATATCGTGCGACAGCACTCCAAAGGAATAGGTCCAATTGAGTATTGAATGTTTTCTCCGTCTATTGGTTTGAGGGCACAGGCGCCTGGAAGGATATGCATCTGTACTAGGGCAACATGCACTGTATGGATGCATTGTGGGTGCCATGGTTGAAGATGAAGCTGCATTGGTCTGGTTGGATCAGGGAAGGGACTACCTAAAGCAGTCTTATAACAGTTTGGCAAAAAATCTTAATCACTGTGT